>PVIY010002328.1:0-129587 GCA_004026745.1 Myrmecophaga tridactyla | reverse complement strand
TTATCAGAGAAGTGGAATTCAAGGTAAAATAGCATTGAGCAAGACGGAAATTTCTGTCAATAAATGTTGACATTTACAATCGAGATCTGTGAGAATATATAATCATGGAACTGCTGGGCCATTTGTGTGAAGTTGGTGTTAGCTTACTAAATCTAAGCTCCAATGTCCTCCTCTATCCTATGAGGAAATAATATTTGCCTTGTGGAGTTATTGTGAGGTTTTTAATATAATGCAGATGAAAGTTTTCACACATAACAAGAACTCAATGAAACTTTATAACATCATTAAAATTAATGAAAACCTATTTTACAGCTTTAATACAGACAATATGTGAAACAAAAATAATGGCATAGAAGAATCACTTCTAAAAATTATGTCAGGTTCAACTAGCTATAAAACTGATACTTAAATCAGAGAAGTAAATATGTACTATCCTGTAAAAGATATTGAGAAAATAACTATTTGTTGAACAATAATTTGATTGCTATCTCATATTGTAAACCTAAATGTATTTTAGAAAAAAAAAAATCTTAATTTAAAAAAAAAAAACGCTATACAAGAGCCAGAAAGCAAAATACAGAAAAACTTTTTCTGATTCATGGACAGCAAAAGTATTTTTAAACTTTGACAAGTAGAAATGACAAAGGTAACAAATGAGTAGTTATGACTATAGGAAAATGAAAATAATTTGCAAGTGAAAAAATACAAAATGCCTTATAAAAACCAAACACCACCCTGGGGAAATTATTTCTATCATCATATATGATGTTATAAAAGTTGATAGTGATAATAAATGAGGAAATCACTGCAAAGGAAAAATTGGCAAAAGAAACACAAATGGCTAAAATGAAAACACAAAATAATATCCAACTAGAGAAGAAACCAAAGAAATGATAATAATAAAAATTAGATTTTCTTTTTTTCCAATTGGAAAGGTTTTTTTTTAATTTGATAATGTCTAGTTTCTGTGTAAGTCAGAAAACAAGACTTTTAAAATATTAATTGTCACAAGATAATGTGGTACAAAATTTCTGGAGTAGATTTTTGACTATTCCATCCACAATTTTAAAGTTTTATACAATTTAGTTTGACAATATTTTTACATATGTAAAAAAACATAATAGATGAAATTCAAAAGTATTGTATCAACTGATTGCTTTGAATCTTCATGACTTAATACAATGCAGCCATATGGATAAGTCCACCTTATAACATGAGAAAATGTTCCAAATTATTTTTATGATGAAAAAAAATGCATGTTACAAAATAGTTTATGTACAACAGAACTTAATTATGCAAGACATGTACTAATATAGATGAAAGAAGAAAATAAAAGACTAGAATTTTATCTATGAAATTCTCAGATGGTTACTCCATTGAGAAGATTAAGTTTCGATTACACCATGAGAAACATCAGTAACATTTAAATGCATGTCCAAACCCAGTTGGGTCAGAGTTGAGAGAATAATTAAGTATCCTCATCCTAATATGGATGGTGTACTGAAAACACAAAACTTCCACCTCTAGTTTTGTGACTTTCATCAAGGTCAAGTTGTTTAACTTCTCCAAACTTCGGGTGCTTCATTAAAAAATGTTATTTAAATAATACTAATAGAAGTAATAACAGTACTAGTAGTGATGAAGGGCATACCAATCAAGCAGGGCTATTATGGCCATGAAAAATTAAATAAAATAATAGAGTGTCTTGCACATTGTAGGTGCTTAATAAAAATCAGTTACTGTCTAAAAAGGGGAGGGATAAAGAATTTTTCCCAATATTATAGTATTTGAGTCAGCAATTTTGATTGACTGAGAGCCTCTCAAGAGAAGAGTACATTTATTTCAAAATGAAAATGTGCATTAGGTGCCCTAGTGGTACAATGTGTGATTTTTCAATACTGAGATATGTGCTATAATTGGGCAGGGAAAAAGAAAACAGGGCTCTATAGTAAGCATTCAATTCACAGTTTGTTCTGTATTTTATAAATATTTATTTATAAATGTTTTGCATTCATTTTGAAAGGTGATAGTCCTACATATGAAGTTTTCTATCCCCACAAATACACAATCAAAATGACTAATTCAGATGTAACCAATGTGTTAAGTTACTGAACTTAGCACTGAATTTTATCTAGAAGGGCCTGAAAATCAGCATTGCATAGAGAAGACCCCTTTGCAATGTTAAATTCATTGCATTCTACACGTCTAGAGAAGGAATTATTTGTTCATTTTACCATAAAGTAAGCACTGCATTTGTTTCTTTGTTAATAGGAGAAAAGTGCAACACAGTAAATACATTTTTTAACATTTTTTTATTGTGAAATGTAACATATAACAAAAAAGCAATACATTTCAAAGTACATTTTAACAGTAATTATAGAACAGATTGCAATGTTTAGTATGGGTTATAGTTGCACAATTTCAGGTTTTTCCTTCTGGCTGCTCCGAGACACCGGAGACCAAAAAATATCAATATAATGATTCAGTAGCCTATTCATTTGTTAAATCCTAACTTCTCTGTTATAACTCCTTCTCCACTGATCCTTCTTCCAATCTTAATGGATATTTAGATAATGCGCATTCTAACTTTTTTCATGTTGAAAAGGAGTGTCGACAATATAGGATGGGATGGAACTAGTTGATATTCTTGGAGAAATTGGCACTTCTTTGGTTTCAAGACTTATCTGGACTAGGAACCATCTGAAGATTTTAGATTTCTGAAAAGTAAACTTAGTGTTCCAAACTTTTGTAGGATCTCAGATAAAGCTCTGACTGTTCTTTGGGATTAACAGGATTAATGGGTGGGGGTTGGCAAACCATGGCAATTAGCAAAATATAGTTGACATTTGCATAAAAGTAGCCTCAGGATAGCTTCATGACTCTATTTGATCTCTTAGCCATTGGGTCACATTTCTTTTCCCCATTTTGGTCAGGAAGGTACTGTTGATCCCATGGTGTCAGGGCCAGGCTCATCATTGGGAGTCATGTCCCCTGTTGCCAGGGAGACTTATACCCCTGCATGTCATGCCCCATGTAGGCAGGAAGGTAATGATTTTACTTGCAGAACTGGATTTAGAGAGAGAGAGAGAGAGAGAGAGAGAGAGGTGACATCTGAGCAACAAAAGAGGTTCTCTGGAAGTAAGTCTTAGGTATAATTATAAGTAGACTTAGCTTCTCCACTACAGAAATATGTTTCATAAGAGCAAGGCTCAAGATCAAGGGCTTGCATTATTAATTTGGGAATCCTTTGTGTTTGAGACAGTATCAGGGGCTTCCCTGTTGGGAAAGTTTAATTGTTCCATATTTTTCCTCAGTTCTTTAAGGGACTTTGCCAAAACTTTTAAATTATCTGCCCAGCATACTCTGGGATGTATCTGGGTATTACAATAAGCTATACAGAATTATAAGCCCTTGTTCCCATTCTTGGCTCCAAGTACATACATTCTTGAATCCTAAAAAACAATGAATAAAATATTACCACTTTCCACACAATTGGCCAGGAATGTAAGCTAAGAAGAAATTATCTCAGAATTTAATGCTAAAACTTATTCTAATTGAAGCAGTAGTTTCTGGATTACTCATTCATTCAAGAGCTATTTAGTCAGCACCTATGTGCCGCATATTACAGCTACAAGAATAATGCAGAAAAAAACTGCAGATTATTTCTGCACTCATAAAGCTTAAACAGTATTTGGGAGATAGGAGTGTTGGTAAGGGACATTTCAAATAAGGAAATAAGCACAGAGGACATTTCAAATATTATAAATATTCTAAAGACAAAGAAAATGAAGACTGCATGCATTTCTGCATGCCTTAGGAGCAGAGGCACTGTCTTTGTTTAGGACCACCTCTTAAAGGCTGTTTATAGAGCAAACAGCATTAGAAGATAAATTAGTTTTGCTCCTGGGCAAAGCACAGGTTTGCTCACAGGGTTCGAAGATAGAGATACTGTCTCTCTCTAGAACAAAGGGTAGGTTAGTTTCTCAGTTAGCACAATTCAGATAATGTCACCCTCTGGGGCAAAGATGAGGAAGGTTTACTGTCCTTTATAAAGATTTGTATTCCTTAGGCTCAAAGTTACACTTCTGGAATGCAACTGACTGCATGTGCAACTACCACCTGAACTTCTTTTCACTGCCCTCTGGGGATCGTGGCACAGGGAATCAGAGCAAATGCTGATACATTGGTTACTATTATTCTCATGAATAATAAAGTCCTTTAGTCTGACCCAGAAATATCTTGTCTTCTGCCAGCATCCATGAAACTGTGGCAGACTAACATTGTACACTTGCAAGAAAAGTAAAATCTTAGTGCCTTTGCCATTCTGGACAAGACCTTGATGAGTAAGTCATGTGTGCTCAAGGGACAGAAAAGAAAGGCAAATTAAAAAATATAATGAGTGAAGGGAAATACAGCTTAAGAAGAGTTCAGTGAGGAAGGCAGGCGCTAGATCATGCGGTATCTTCCTAGTCATGATCTGGAGACTGGATTGTATTAGTACAATGGGATCAATTGATTTAAGCAGAAAACTGAAAAATCAGATTTGTATATTGCATATGCTTTAAAGACATAGATGAAAAAGTAATTCTGAATCAGAAGATTTGGCTTCATGTCTTAGCTCTGCCATAGAACACTTATATGATCTTGAATATATTACAATTTTCCTGTTTCCCTTTTCTCTAATATAAGAAGAAATCAACAGTAGCTACTACAATTGGTTTATTTAGCAAACAAGAAAATGTACCTGCCATGGTTCAGACACGATATCAATCCCCATGAGTACTGATGTAGAAGAAAGAATTTCTGCCTCCAAAGGCCAAGAGACTAATAAATTATTCCCATGTTGGAAAATGTTTAAGACAGGTATATTAAAGCATTTTATTAGTTCCAAATCATCTACAAATGTTAAGAGTATTTTTTATTGCCTCAAAATAGATTTCAGGACCTATGATTTCAGCTTGGCACTGTGGAGAGCTGGAAGGAATGCTGCTTGCATCCTCACAGCAAAAAAAGGCCATATTAATGACATTTCTGTGACTCATCAGAGAATGAACTTGCAAGCCAAACACTAATGCACATTTTGGACAGAAGCAGGTTCCTGCAGGGAGAAACAGGATCTGAACATTTGATTCCCCGAAGCAGACACTACAAACACCATAGGAGCTGGTAAGATGATTCTGTTGCAAATTTTTAATAAATTGCTTTAGGTAGAATGTGGGCAAGTGTGGCTCTGTAAAGATCCTATGGTTCTAAAGACCTAGGACGGCTTGCAGAATTATACTTCCAGGAACTGCATATGATGCTCTCAAGGAGGATAAGGAGGATTTTGTGAAAGCTTCCCTCTAGGGCGGGGGAAGTGAACACCAACCATTTGTCCAAACTCTGCCCAGACCCAATTTCCCATAGATACACACAGAGCCTTAATCTGCAGGGAGAGTGGAAGCAAACCTGTAGTTTCATGGTACTAATGGAAACCCACTGAAGTCCCAGATTCACCTGCCTAAGATGGAGATTTAATCAAA
Source organism: Myrmecophaga tridactyla (assembly GCA_004026745.1). Lineage (NCBI taxonomy): Eukaryota > Metazoa > Chordata > Mammalia > Pilosa > Myrmecophagidae > Myrmecophaga > Myrmecophaga tridactyla. Next base: position 124,065 of record PVIY010002328.1, on the reverse strand, counting down.
CACCAGAGAATGCCTTCCCTCCCTTACCCTCAACCACCATGCTAACAAGTATGGAATACGAGGGAGGGGGCAGCAAGTGACAGGTTTTCTCTGAGGATAGGAATAAAAGGTTATCCAAAGGTTACATAGGTAGATCCAAAGTCAAGTGGAGAGCAGGCATTGAGAAAACTTCCTTGTAAGTTAGCCTACTGCATAAAAACAATTTCCTTGAGGACTTTGAAACATCTGGTACAATCAGGGTGACCATAGTAACATTTATTTAAATTGCAGCTCAACAACCCCGACTAGATTAATGCAAATCTTCACATGAAAGACCAAGCAGGAGAAAAGCATGCTCATATATTCAAGTATATATTTTTCTAATTATATATATATCAGACTTGACTGTCCTATAAAATATGTACAGATTTCATTTTTTAAAATTTCAGGAAAACAAAAAAATCAAGAAAAAGATACAATATGTACAGACAAAATAGTCCTCAGACACTGGGACCAGCGGTGACTCAGTGTCAGGACTGAAGGGAGACTATGGGGAATTAAGGAAGAAACACAAGAGACAAAGATATAGTGGGATCAGGTGGGACTCTGAGCTCTGATGGAGACTCAAAGACACCTCAGCACTGTTTATTTTACAGGGCTGCAAGGTAAAGAAAGTAAAAAATGTAAGTAAAGAACAGGAGAGGAGGAAGCACGAGCTGAACCATCTGCTTCCTTGTGACTAGATAAGTAAAAGTTAACAGGTTTCCCAGGGCCTCCTTCTACCCCAGACTCAAGCAGCTTCGCAACACTTTAGTCTTTTCAGGACATCAGCTGCCCCTTCCCACAGAGACAGCTTCGCTATATCTCTGCAGTGAGCATGTGGCCTTTGTCTCATCCATGCTGGACAATCAGCTATGACAGACATGTGGGAACCATCAAACATGGGCTTTAAAAAGTATGTATGATTAAAACATTAAAGGATCTAATGAAAAAGGTAGACAACATGCACATTTCCTCTATTTATGTTAGACTGGAGGAATCACCTGCATTTAGAAGAGAAGAAACTTGAATAGAGCGCTAAATTAATCCCCCTTTTTTTACCGGTTCTGAAAATTTTGATTGAGGGGTAAGATCTGTTCACCCAAGTCTGGCAGCAGATTTTAGGCCAACTGGGGCATTTTGGGTGAAGTTAACAAAATGCAATACATTTTAGGGTTGATTTATACAGTTCTTAGTGTGTAGCGACTCCTAGGAGGGACAGGGCAGCCACTCTGAGGTCCTGAAGGTGAGACTGGGGAGACGTGGAAATGTCATGGACTTGAAGGTTAATAAAGGGGTTAAATTCCTAACCCTTCCCTGAATTCACATTGGACATCTATTATGCATAAATGGGGCATTTGCCCTTACCCTTTCAAAGGGTATATGTCTAAGTTCACCCTTCAACTAGCTTTTTACTTTTCTTTTTTTTTTTTTTGCCGTGCCAAATAGGAACATTTGAAAATGACCAAACCTTCTTTGGTATACATTAAGCTATACAAGAGAGAAATTATAACTCCAAGATAGAAATTAGAGATTAATGATCTGATTAAGGAAATGCAACCATAAAATGTACTACATTTAAAAAAATACATTCATTGAGGTATAATTGTGATACAATAAATTACATATGTTTAAAGTGTTAAATTTGGTAAGTTTTTATATATGTATGTTACTGATAAACAATTACCCAAATTAAGATAGTGAAAATAGCCATCACTTCCCAGTTTCTTCATCTGTGATCCCTCCCTCCTGCCCCCCCTTCCTTCACATACTCAGGGAAACACTGGCCAGTTTTCTGACATAATAGGTTAGTTTGCAATTTCTACAATTTTTTTCACCTTTTAAAATTCTAATTTATTTTTATTTTAATGTAATTTTATGGCTATATATTTTATATTCACATATCATGTAATCATCAAAATGTATAATCAGTTATTCACAGTATCATCAGACAGCTGTCATTCATCATCACAGTCGAATTTTGTGAGTGTGAAAAATAACACATATTAAAAAAAGCACTAAATTTCAAAGCCTACCACAACAATTACTTGTAGAACAGATTTCAGAGTTTGGTATGAGTTAAAATTCCACAATTTTAGGTTTTTACTTCTAGCTGTCCCAAGACAATGGAGACTAAAAAGAAATATCAATATAATGATTCAGCACTCATACTCATTTGTTAAACTCTACATTTTCTGCATAACTCCACCATCTTCTTTCTTCCTTCCAAACTTTAGAGGTATTTGGGATATGCCAACTCTAACTTTTTCATGTTGGAAGGGGCTGTTGATAATATGGGATAGGGGGATGGAAGTAGCTGATGTTCCACACAGGCTGGACCCTCTGCATTTCAGGACTTATCTGGCCTCAGAACCCATCTGGAGGTTGTAGGTTTCTGGAAAGTAATCAAAGTGCTTGGACTCTTTGTAGAATCGCAGATAAAGACCTGGGTGTCCTTTAAGGTTGGCAGGAATGGTTTTGGTTGGGGTTTGGCAAACTATGATAGGTAGCACACTCTAGCTGAAGCTTGCTAAGAGTAGCCTCCAGAGTAGCCTCTTGACTTTATTTGAACCCCCTCAGTCACTGATAACTTCTTTGTTACACTTCTTTTCCCCCTTTTGGCCAGGATGACATCATTAATCCCATGGTCCCAGGGCCAGGCTCATCCGTGAGAGTCATCTCCCACACCACCAGGGAGACTTTCACCCCTGGATGTTATGTCCCATGTAGAGGGGAGGGTAATGACATCCCTTGGAGAGCTGGGCTTACAGAGACAGAGGCCACATCTGAGTAACAAAAGAGGTCTTCTTGAAGTAACTCTTATGCATAACTATAGGTAGGCTAACCTTCTCTGCTACATAAATAAGCTTCACAAGAGCAAGCCTCAAGGTCAAGGGCTTGGCCCACTGACTTGTGAGTCCCTAATGTTTGACACTTATCAGGTTTCCCTGGCAGTAAGGTTTAATAGTTCCATATTGTTCTCCTATCCCGCCGAGGACTTTGCCAATACTTTTTGATTATCTGCTTAACATACTCTGGGATATATCTGGGCACTACATTAAGCGATACGGGATTATAGGTCCTGGTAATTTTTAAATAATGAAATAATATAATATGATTTCTATTTTTGCCTGACTACTTTCACTAAGCATAATAATTTTGAGATTCAGTCATGTTATTCTTTATCAGAAATTCATTATCTTGTTATTTCTGGGTTATAGTCTATTAAATTGATAAGCCACAATTTTTTTCTTCATTCACCTTTTAATGGATATTTTAGTTGTTTCCAATTTTGGGCTATTACAAAAAATGCTGCTATGAATATTCACATATCAATCTTTTGTTTGAACACATGCTTTTACTTCTTTTGAGTAAGTATCTAAGAAGAGAATATCTGCACACTATGTTAGCATATATGCATATTTTTAAAGAAAATATCAATCTCATTTCCAGAGTAATTGTATCATTTTTATCTTCCCATCAGTAGTGTATAAAAGTTCCACTTGCTCCATTTCCTCACCAATACTTGGAATATTGATCCTTCAAATTTAGTTATTCTAATAAGCATGTAGTGTATTTCATGGAGGATTTAAATCACGTTCCAATAAATAATGATGATGCTGAGCATCTTTCTCTGTATTTATTTTCAATAGTATAGCTTCCTTTGTGTGATGTGTTAAAATATTTTCCCATTTTTAGGTATGTTTTAATATTTTCAATGTTTGAGCATTCTCTGTGTATTTTCTCATACTCTAGCAAGGCAGCACGTGGACTGATAACAATTAAGAGCAGATCGTACACTGTAATGGTAATATCATGACCACTGGCTCCTCAGGGGAAGCTACAGAAGGGAACATTAACAACCAGTCATCCATAGGAAAATACAACCTGACTCACACAGCCAACTAAAAGTCAAGGTCAAGACAGCGTGTGAAATCCCAGAGGATTATATGAGCTGGTGCATTTAGAATCATTCCATAAATTGTGAGAAACATTATTTCTCACAGACCACGTCACTAATCCAGAGGCCCAAAGACTAATTGAGAGTGGGGGTGGTGAGAATTGTCATTCTTTATTTATTTCGTTTGTTAGGCTAATCAAGCAACACCATTATATGGGTTGTCTTAAACAATGGGAATTTATTAGCTTACGTTTTTGAGGCTAAAAGAAAGTTCAAATCAAGGTGTCAAGGCAATGCTTTCTCCCCACACACAAGGTGTCCAGGGGCAGGCTGCTGGTGAGGCTTGTCTCTTTGAACATGGAAGTGTTTCCTGGTCTCTCACTTCTCTTCCAGGTTCCATCAGTGTTCTAGTTTGCAAGCTGTTGGAATGCAATATACCTGAAACGGAATGGATTTTAAAAAGGGGAATTTAATGAGGAAGGGTATTAGATAATACAGAGAAGAGAAATATCAACCCAGGCTAGAGAAATGTCAGAGAAAGATTTCAATAGAGAGGAAGCATCCCATGCTTGTAAAATGGAAGTAATATATTTAATATCATACTATGAAAGTAGAAGAGCAAAATTAATGGGAATACAGTACATATATAAACAGATAGCTTTGCTGAATACATGTCCCACCATATAGCCCTTCAAGGCCACTGACCTCCACTCACCTTGTGCTTTGAATCTTATGATTCTTTCCCTTCTGAGGCAGAGCAGGTCATCTGGTTCATCAAAAGGAATTCCTATACTGAGGACTGTGACGCTGTTTGGAGATCATCCACATACCCTCTACAGATAGAGAAGTCTTAGTGGGTTAAGGCAAGAGCAAATCTTCACAGCACGTGGAACTGACTGTTTTTAGCTAACAGTCAAGGAGAAGTTTGGATGTCTCATAAGGATCTTTTCTACTGAGTCCTACATGACAAGGAACCAAGAAATTGCTTTGCACAGTCAGTTTTAGAAGTGTCTATGAAAATTTAAAGGAAAAATTACAAAAACAAACAAAGAAACAAATAAGCATTTTCCAGCACCACTGAAGTATAGAATGATAAGATAGAGCTTGAGTTCACGAAACAAGTGGTCATTTTAAATTAAGAGAGAGGAAGATGGGTGAAGCATGGAAAAGCTTGATATTTAAATCATAGGTAGTAATAATTAGGAAAGAAGAAGCAGAAAAGTGAGAGAAATTAAGAAATGGAGAAATTTTGAGTAGAGAAGTTGATGTTGCTCATATCAGATGGACTCTACCTTTCCAGTGGGAAAAGCCTAGATGAGCTGATGCGTCCCAGCCTGCACTCTTCTGCATGAGCTGCATCTTAATATTGAGACATGATTATGGAGTTATCAGAGGAGTTATCTTGGGCACATAAAATCTTACACTTTTAATCATTTCTTCACTGTAAAGTGAGAATAAAGATAACACAAGTTCTATCTTAATCTCAGGGTATGTGAGACTCAATTAGTAATTGTTAAATAATTCGCTGAAATGTGCTATACAAATTTCTATGCAATTAATTTAGTACTTAGATAATTAAAAAGACTTTATATCTAGGAGTGAAAAACAAAGGAAGACATGAGAAAAGTATAAGTAATCTGCTTGGGGTAATTAACATATTTTAATATTAGTCTATTTATAAGAACGAAAACATAACTGTTTTTTTTCTTTGATTGATGTGCCATTAATCACACTTAAATACTTTTCCATGGAACTTACCCATATTTTTTGTTTCTCAATAATGACAAATTTGTGTAAAAGAAAAATAAAACTGAGATAAAACTTGTACATCCAGATTTTGGAATCAATTATAAAATCATAATAATTAAAACAGTGTGTTAATTTGCAGGTGCAATAAAAATAGATTAGTTTAAAAATCCAGAAACAGATACAATTATATGAAATTATTTAAAACTTGATAAAGTACATATTTTAAATGAAGAAAAGTATATATAATGATAAAAGCTGCTGAGAATTTATTTTCTAGCTGGAAAAACTTCAGTGGGATGCCTTCCTCGCAGTAATCAACAAAATTAGTTGCAAATGTAGTAAAGTGATAAATTTCATTTCTCTTGGGTATATATCTAAGAGTGGAATTGTTTAACACTTGGAGGAAATGACAAAGTGTTTTCCAAGTGCATATCATTTTTCAGTTCCACCAGCAGTATGAGAATTCAGATTTTCCACATTCTCACAAATACTTGTTAGGATCTGTCTGTTTTATTTTAGCTAGCCTAGTGTGTGAAGTGGTATGTTATTGGGTTTGATTTGCATTTCTTTAATGATTAATGAGGCTGAGCAAGTGTTCATTGCTTATTGGCCAGTTGTATGTCCTCTTTGGAGGAAGGAATTTTCAGCACTTTTACCCAAATTAAGCTGTAACATACTATGTGGGTGGAGGTAATCGTCTACACAGCATATACCTAGGCAGATGTTTTAGCAACATATCATATTGATTTATGGCTTCCCTGTTTGTGGAAGCTACACTAATATCATACAAAACTCACTTTAACACAAAAGAAAAAGAAAAAGAAGAACATTTTATAATGATAAAAGCATCAGTCTATGAGGAAGATATAACAATTAAAACATATATGTACCTAAAAACAAGGCCCCCAAAACACAAGCAAAAATTGGTAGAATTAAAGGGGAAAATAGACAATTCAATAATAATAGTTGGACACTTCAATACTCTACTTCCCATAATGGAGAAAACAAATAGGAGATCAACATGGAAATAGAAGATTTGAACAAAACTATAATCAAAAACTATAAAACAACTCAATCTAAGAAGTGTCTATAGAACTATACCCAATAACAACAACAGAGTATATATCTTTCTCAAGTGTACATGTTAGGCTATGAAATAATTCTCAATAAATTTAAAAGGATTGAAATAATAAAAAGTATTCTGTGTGGTCAGAAATAAAAGAATAAATAACAGGAGTAAATAGATATATGACAATTATCTATTATTTGTCTGCTATAATAGATATGTGACTACTCAGGTTATCTGTTTTTAATTTGCTTTGGTAGTTTGTATCATTCAATAAATTGGGCTATTTCATGTGATATGTCAAATTTATGAACATAGAGTTGTACCTGACATATCCTAGAATGATCTTCATGAGTCATGACTGTATAATCATGACTCTCCTTGGGTGTGACTGGAATCTGTGACTTGCTACTAGCTATTAGAGTATATCAAAGGCAATGGGATATTATCTCTGATGATTATATTGTATTATATAAGACTCTATCTTAGCAGACTGGAGCAAGACATTCTCCCTTGATGGCTTTGAAGACATAAGCTTTGAGAGGGTCTATGGAGGAGACCTCATAGCAAGGAGCTGCAGACAGCCCTTGGAACTAAGAGCAGCCTCAGACAACAATGAGAAAGAAAATGTGCCCCCTGTGCTACAGTCTCAAGGATGTGAATCCTGTCAGCAACTACATGAGCTTGAAAGAGGACCTCAGTCTCCAGAAAGGAATGCAGCTCACCTGACACTTCAAATGGAGCTCTTCTGGTTTCTGCTGACCTTTGGTGGGCTTCTTCCTGGGGCTTTTTCTCATTGCATCTGAGTTTCCTTTCTTTGTGAAGTCTCCAGGCATACAGATTAAGGTTCACTTGATTCAATTTGACCTCATGTAAAAAGGATCCTCAAAGATGCTATTCACAAATGAGTCCACACCCTAATTAATAATGTCTTCAAAGGTTCTATTTACAAGAGGGTTCATACCCACAAGAACACAGATTAAGCCTAGAACATGTCTTTTCTGTGATACATGATTCAATCACCAAAAACAAGTAATTGGCCCAGAAAGAGAAGAGGAAAAGAATGGGACAGAGTCAATATTTAAAGACATCCTACATGAGAATATTCAAAGTGTATAAAAAGACATTAAGCCACAAATTCAGTCAGGTGTACACATCTCAAGCAGGATAAATACATTGAAAATTACAATGAGTAAACTCATAATCAAACCACTGAAAATAAAGGCAAAGAAAATAACTTAAAAGCCAAAGAAAAACTACACATAACCTTCAAAAAAGCAACAAAAAGTTAAACAGCTTATCTTTCTATAGAAATAATGGAAGCCACAAAATTAAATGACATCCCATATTACTAAAAGAAAATAGCTGCAAACCTTGAACTCTGAATGACCAAGATTATGTTCAAAATAAAAATGAAGTAAAGGCAATTCAGTCAAACAAAAAGAAAAAAAAATATGTTGACAGTAGACCTAAACTAAAACAATATAATCCAAGACAATACAACAGCAGCAAAAACACAGAAAAAAATTAAGACAATGGAAAATAATCCCAGATGGAAGGACAATAATCAAATAATGAAAGAAAGACACCAGAGAAGGTTACTTATTGGGCTAATCTTTTAAATAAACATTGATTATCAAAACAGCAAAAATAATAACATGCAATTTGAAATGTAAGTAAATGAAAAGACTTGACTGTAATTATTAGAAAGGCAAGAAAGGATTTGTGGAATTAAAGTTTTTAAATTTCTAACAATTTCCGAAGAAATCCTAAATTAAATAATAGAAAATAAATCCAGAAATACAGAAAGATAATCATATATCAATCATGACCAAGTTGGATTTATTGCAGGAATTCAAGAATAAGTTCTTAATTTTAGAAAAATAATCAATAGAGTTTAAACCTTTAATGGACTGAAAATTAGAAACCATATAATCATTTCAATAGATGCAGGTAACATTTACCACCTCAGTAAATGAGATTCACCTAAATCTAAATAAAAATTTCTTAATAAAATTAAATATGAAGAAAACATCATATTTAAAGATATCAGATGTACCTTTTCTCTTAGATTAATGAGAAGACATGTCCAATAAAACCTATTGTGTGAAATATTGTACTGGAGATCCATTCTAGTCCAATAAGTCAAGAGAAAAAAAATACCAGGAGAAAACTTTGAAAAAAGTATCAAAACTGTGCTGATTTGGAGGCAACTATAAAAAATAAAAAAAGAATGTATAGATAGACTATTAGAACTAAAGAGTAAGTTCAAAAAGTCAGCTGTACATAAGATTAATATTAAAAATTAATAAAAAATAGATTAATGGACTAAAAGATGAAAAAATAGAATCAAACAAATCTGTCATTTGATATTTAAAAATATGCCATATCCATTCAGTAGAGGAAAAGAGTGTCTTTCAAAAAATGTTTTTTTTATTTAATAGAGATGTATATTTAGAAAGGAACTGTATTAGATTTCTCTTGGTGCCCTCACAAATTACTACAAATTCAGTGGCTGAAAATCCCACAAACACATTATCTCACAGCTCAGTAGGTCAGAAGTCTGATATGGGCCTCTCAGGATGAAAATCAAGATTTTGGCAGGCTGCATCCCTTTCTGGAAGCTCTAGGGGAGAATCCATTTCTTGCTCATTTGGGTTTTCATCAAGACCATTCCAGGCTTCTAGAGATCTGCTGCATTCCTTAGCTGGTGGCCTCTTCCATTCATTCTCAAAGCCAGCAATGGCAAGTGACACTCCTGGAATGCTGCAGCTCTGCCCCATTCTTCTGCCTCCCCCTTCCATTTTTATGGACTTAAGTGATTAGATTGGGCCCACTTGCTTAATCCAGGGTAAACTCACTATATTAAGGTCATCTGCAACCTTAATTCCTTTTGCCTGTCAACATATTGAAAAGAAATGAGCCTTGTACCCTACTTCACCATAAACAAATTCCAAGTTGATCTCATAAACCTTAAAATAATTAAACCTTTAGAAGGAAACAAAGAAGAACAAAGATGTTTTACATATGAGACATAATAATCACACACAATAAAAGAACATTAAATTGATTAAATTAAATTTAGGATTGATTAGATGGATTACATTATAATTAGGAACTTCTGGCCATCAGAAGACATTAACCAAACACAATGCAAGTAAATTATTATTTAATGACAAAGAAATGTAAACTACAAGTATCAAGTGTTTGAAAATTTGATTATTAAAATTCTCAAATAGTCCTGGATCACAGGAGAAATCTTATAGAAATGTGAAATACTTAGAAGTGATCATGAAAATGTATTTTAAATACATGTATAAAAGAATGTATTAAATTAAGTAATAATGCAATGGAAATTTATAGCCATAAAAATGTAAGGCTTAAGATTAAAGGATTTAAGCATACAATTAAAGAAGTTATTAAAACAACAAGATTAAATCCAAGAGATCAGAGGTAAAAAGATAAACAGAAGAAGAAGATTATAATTATGATAAATTGTAGGGTAAAAACATATAAGAATTGAGTTTTTAAAAAGATGAATATTTGAAAAGATTGATCAAGAGCATTATCAAGAAGAAGGCAAATATAATGAATTATGAATGAAAAATGGACATGGATAAGATAAAAGAAAAATAATAAGATATGGCGGAAAACTTTATGTCAAGAAATTTGAAAACTCGGATGAAAGGGATAATTCATATTAAGAAAATGTTTGAAACTTACACAGGAAGACATAGACAATGTGATTTCATAATTATTTGAGAATGAATATATTGAATTTTGAGTTGAATTGAATCTAAAATATACCAATTAAAACAAAACAAGTCTCATAATGTTTTGAAGGAGAGTTCTACCAAAGATTCAAAGAATGGGTATTTTCAGACTCATAAAGAGCTTTGGCAAATAGGTGAAGGAACATGCTCCAATTCCATTTCTATTGGTATAATACACACTTGATATTGAAACCCAACAAAGAAAGCATAAGAAAGAAAATTTCTAAGCCAGACTCAGTCATAAATGTAATTCAAAAATTCTGAACAAAATATTGCCAAATTGACTAAAATATATATAAAAGAGGGAAATCCATCAAAACTAAGGCAGGTTTTATATAGGAATTCAAAATCAACTTAATATGAGGAAATTGACCATAACAGACAATGGGTAACAGATTATAGGAGAGGAATCAGAAGATTAATTCAATAGATAGAAAAACAAATTGAAAAATATTCAATATACATCCATTATTTCTAAAAACAAAGATGCAAATATATGGACCAAAAAAATCTAGCTTCCTTAACCTAATAAAGACTATCTAGTAAAAAAAAATCTATAGAAACAAATATACTTAATGTTGAACTATTAAAAATGTTCTCTTTAAATTACTGATTATATATGTAGAATGTAATGATATCTTATTGTTTTGTTTGTTGTTTATTTTTTTAATTAATAAAAAAGTTCTCTTTAAAATCAGAAACAATCAAGGAAGTTCAACTTCATCATTCTATTCAACACTGTAGTAACTATCCTAGTTAGCACAATATGAAGAGAAAAAGGAAAAAAGTCAGAAAAATTTTAAAGGTTTTCACAATGACATGATTGTCTACACAGAAACCAAAAATAATCCACATGAAGTACTAATGACAGTTTAGTAAATTTTCTTGATATAAAATCAATATATAGATAGTAATCGCATTTATGTATACCAAAAACAAAGACTTAGAAATTGTCATTTTTAAAACATTCAATTTATAACATCAAGAAAAAATGCTAAGTTACCTACCTAACTGTAAACCAAATAAGCATATTGGAGAGAGCTATGGGAAAACACCACATAGCTGTATTGAAGAACTGAAATAAGTGAAAAGATGAACATAAAAATCACAACATTTTTATGCTTTCAATAGCTATGAAGACTTAATGTAATAAATATATTCTCCTTGAGTACATCCAAAGATTCAATGGGGTTTTGGGTGGACCTTCACTATATATAACATAAAACTCAAAATAATAGGGACTTTTACACAATAGAAATTAATGTGTCTTATGTTAAAAAAAAAAATTCTAGAGAGAGTTAGTACAGGAATGATGAAGTAGTCCACAGTGCCAGGTCCCAAGCTCCCTCTGTCTTGTTACCCTAGCAACAATCCCATTAATTACATGGAAGTGCAAAGGGCTAAAAATAGCACAGACATTTTTTTAAGTAAAAGAAATAAGTGGAGCAAATTCCCTGATCATATTAGGATTTATTATAAAGTTGCAATAAAAATAAGATAATGTGGTATTGTCCATGAATAGACAGACCACTGCAATGAAACAAAAAACCAGAAAAGACCCACACATATATGGAAACTTGATATATGGTAAAATTGGACATTACACCAGTGGAGAACAAAGGTCTATTAAATAAATTTCTCATGAACAATTTTTTGTTGACATCCATATAAAATATAATAATATTATATACCTAATGATAGCAAAAAAGTGAAAAAGCAAGCCACAGATTACAAAATGGGAGAAGATATTTTTATCAAAAATAACTGAAACATAATCAGCATTTAGAATATATAATGAAACTCCACAATTCAGTACAAAGGCAAAAATAAATGGAAAAAGTGATGACAGATTTGAATAAACATTTTACAGAAGTGAAAAAACAAATGTCCAATAATCATAGGAACCAATGCTTTAGCTTATCTGTAAACAATAAAATGCTAATTCAACAACAAAATAAATAAGATAATACCAAGTGCAAACAAGGATTTGTAGAAACAGAAAATATTATCTACTGCCAGTAGGAATATAGATTGATAAAATAAGTTTGGGAAGAAATCTTGCATTATCTAACAAATATAAAAACTTTATGGTTTAATGTCTAGAGTTTCATTTCCAGGTATGTATGATATAGAAAGTCTTGTATCTATTTATCATGAAAAACATGGACAAAAATCTCATAATAGCTTTATTTGTGATTCAAAAATCTTGAAAAAATTCTTTAAAAAATCAACTAAGATAATGGCTATTTCAGTAATGGGAAAATGGAACATGAGATTCTGTAGACCACACTCTGATTAAGTTCCAAAGGCATTGGTAATTTTCTTTCTCTTGAGTGGTATGGTGAATACATAGAAGAATGTTTTATTTTATTTTATAAATCATACACTATCCTTGCACATTTACATATATGATATATACACAGACACACAAAGTAATTTCATTTAATTTAAATGGTGTTAAAAATGGAATGATATATGGATATGGTCTCTGCAGAAGGTTTATTTCATAGAGCTCTCATGTCTTATAAAATCATAAGTAGTCTTTTTATGTAGCATTTGCTTGGGTAAATGCATCTGAATGTTAATATAAATCATTGGATGAAGCATTTATCTCACTTCAAGAGACTAAATTGAAAGCATGACCTCTTCACTGACAGACAAAAACAGACTGTGAAAGGAGGCAGTCGGTTCACCTCAATTTGGAGCTATTCCTGCATGCCCCTCAACGGGCCTTAGCCACCAATGCTTTGTGTGAGTAGCTATGCATCATATCAGTAACTAGTTATTGACTGAGAATTTCAAATTATTTTTAATGCAGTAAAACGGAAAATTAGACCAAGTGAAAATGTAAGCAATTCCCAGTTGCTTACAATAAAAGAAAGAGATGAAAGAACTATGCCAAAATAAGAGCTCAGTTCTGCCTCCAGAGTTTAGAAACCTGAGTTATCAAAAGGTGATGATTCTATCCACTCTCCTCCAGGAAACTAATCAAGACAATAAAATGAAAAGGAAAAATAAAATCCATCCAAACTACACATTAGTATAGCTGGGCAAAACAAAACAAAAGCTAAGGTCAGCAAAAGCTATGGGGAAGCCCTGACAATGCAGCAGGAAAGAATGGGAAAACAAGTATTGACTAGCAGAGGTAGCACCCAGAGGAGAGGGCTCCTCCCAGAATGAGAAATGCTCTAAGCAAGAGTAAGATTATGGAGGTTGATGACTTAAGACATGAACAGAAGGAAGCATAGAAACTGCTTAGGTAGTGTCCAGATTTGGAAAGTATCAGTATCATCTTCTGATTAGTGCCTTGTCACCTTCACTCTTCGGCTGGGTTTCTCTTCATTTTAGCCACTGGCAAGTTTGGTTATTATATACATATGGTTCCAATTCTTCTGAAAAATTCCATGTCTCTTTTCAAAAGTTTCAACTAAATTTCCAAGTTGACGTCCAATATCTCTAAATACACCCAGAGAGGTGAGATATAGTACTTCTAATGAGGACATAGATATGATGAATGTGTGACTGGAAACTGGAAGAAAAGCAATCCTTTCTTTTTAAAGTGGCTGAGAACTTGGCAAAATGGGTTCTGATGGCAGGTAGAAGGCAAAATTTGATAGTGTTGAGCTTGGATCTTTGGCTTGTGGAGATTTACAAGATAAAGGTTGAAAGTACAGCCTGGTCTTCTTGCAGCCTATAATAAAATGCAAGATGCAATGAGAACTAAACTCCTGGGCATAAAGAAACCAGAAACTGGTGGCCTGGAAAATTCTGAGCTTCTGGAAAGCAGGTCCCCAGAGAATAGTGCTCCATGTGAAGGCTTAATGGAACATGAAACCAGTCAATCATTTTGGTGCAAGTCAAGACAGGAGATGCAATTATCCAGAAATGAATTGTGGAAAGTTCTTTCGTCTGATGGTTTGGACCCCTGTGGACTACATGCAAAGCAGACAACATTTTTGCAATATCTGTATGAATTCAACCACTGCCAGACTGAGCTAAAAGGGGCAGGAAGGAGACAGATTGAAATAAAAATCACTCCAAAAGCAGGGCCATGGAAATTGAGGTCTGGAACAAAGTTATCTTCTTGGGCCAAGAGAGTGGGCCCACCATGTGTGTGAAAAGGGGAGCCTGCCCCAAGCCTGTGGAGGGTAAGTTTCCAGCCCATTGTTCAGAAGTATACTACAGCATCACAGTGTTCTCAGAGGGTGAAGCCTACACCCCAGTGTTCAAAGAGAGCATGGTCACTGATCAGCACTTGGAAAGGTGGGCTGCCTCTCCATCAGGCCCAAAGTACAAAACATCATTCCATAGATGATTCTTAGAACTTGAAATCTAACAGCACATGCCCTGCTGGGTTTTGGAGCAGTTTGGGACCCGTAACCCTTGCTTTCATTCTAATTTCTCCTTTCTAGAATGGGAATGTTTATCCTATGCTTGTCTCTCCTTTGTATACTGGAAGGAGATACATTGTTCTCTAGGCTTCACAGGAGAACACATGATGAGGAATTGTATCCCAGGACAGACAAGACCTATTACTGATTTTGATTAGACTTTGTTCTAAGTTTTGTTACTGGAACGACTTTGGGGATATTGTGATGGAATGAATGTATTTTCAATACAGAAAGAATATGTCTTTTTGGAGTGTAATGTTATGAAGCTGTATGTACCCTAGAAAAAAAAATGCCTTCAACTCAATCCAATCCTGTGGGTGTGAAACCATTGTCAGTAGGACCTTTTGAAAAGGCTATTTCAGTTAAGGTATGACCCACCTCATTCAGGATGGGTCTTAATCCCCTTACTGGCATCCTTTATAAATAGAATGAATAGAGAGAGAGAGAGGAAAAAGCCACAGAGGCAAGAAGCTGAAATCAATGAGACCCAGAAGAGAAGGGAGAGACTATCAGATGCCTGTTGTGCTCTGCCATGTGACAGAAGGACCTAGGATGAGCAGTTAGTCTTCAGGAAGAAAGCATCAACTTGATTAAGCCTTGATTTGGACATTTTCCTAGCCTCAGCTGCAAGCTAATAAATTTCCATTGTTTAACCAATCCATTTCATGGTATCTACTGTAAGTAGCCTAGGAAATTAAAACACTTACTAAACCGCTATAGCTTTGAATACAGTTCCAGTATGAGTCCCAGTTAATATATATTACCTCTGTATATTAGAGTTTTTTCACTGGTACTCTATCTTTAGTAGAGTTTTTTTAAAAGCTCCTATGAAAAAAGCTTCATTATATATATATTTCCTAATTATAACACAATTGCCCCAGGATTTTCACTTTTATTATTATTATTAATTCAGTCCTAGTTTAACTATTTTATGATTACTGAAATAATTTAAAATATACCATTAGGAAGATATTAAATTGGCCAACCAACTCTAAATAAAAGCTCCATCTTAGTGTTGCCAGATTGTCATTTTAAAGAGGAAAAGAATAAATCCAATTGCTGCCATCAAATTTTAGCCACTTAAATATTTTCCAGGTGTGTTGCTAGTGACTATATTTTATTACTGAAACACAAAGATCTTTTCCAGTATTATGTAGTAGGCTTGCAATTGGTTTAAATATAATCTCCCACTTTTCAGCATCTTTTTATTATTATTTATTTAACTATGACCTCATACTCTTATAGGCATGAATTTGGAAAGTATAATTATTGTAGAGAACATGGAATTTTGGAGCTTGCAAAATGGGTCATCTTTTTAGGAAATCTATTTCATTTATTTTATTAAATATAAAAATCATCATTATAGAATAAGTAGCAATTCGGATAAATGGAAAAAATAGTTTAAAAATTTTACCCATGAACATCCCAACATATACAAATACCATTAATATTTCGATATTTACTTTTCTATGCTTTCTCTCTATATATTTTATTAAAACATTTTTGGAACAAATTTTGTTTCTTCTTTACAGGGTGAATGTAATTCTATGTCTTTGATTATGCTTGTACACTGCACTTACATATACATGTATATTGATCATATTTGTGGCTTTCTATCATCTTCTGAACATCCTTTATTGTGGAAATAGCCTATTTTATAAGTCATAACTTCCC
This sequence comes from Myrmecophaga tridactyla, assembly GCA_004026745.1. Classification (NCBI taxonomy): domain Eukaryota; kingdom Metazoa; phylum Chordata; class Mammalia; order Pilosa; family Myrmecophagidae; genus Myrmecophaga; species Myrmecophaga tridactyla. The sequence goes on along the minus strand of PVIY010002328.1, from coordinate 107,493 downwards.
AAGGAAGAAGCCAGGAAACCTTATTTCTCAGACTCCCTTATAGCCACAACAAAGCATGTGACACCTTTCTGCCAATAAAATGCATCTATGTGACTCTTCTTTGAAGAAAGTAACTTGAAGAAGTATGCTCTCCATGACATCCATAGGGCAGGTTCTGGTTCTCCTGCCCAAATTATTCTGGCAGTGTGATTTAATATTATTCCTAGATAAATGATCTCTGGGATTATATTTTGGAGCTAAGATTCTTGAGATTATTTAAACCTCCCAATATTCTTTAATATACTATTCCTTTATCCTAAATTATCATTAGTGAATTCTCTGGTTTGAAATTACAAGCTTGACTGATGTAATCAACATAATCTACATAATCATTTTAATGGTAGTACAATAAGATATTACATAGACCTACCATCTATTATATAATGTATTCCTGTGCATTCATGATGTTTCAAAACTTTCATTAGGCTGACGCAAGTGTCATTAAACATATATTTTTGTGACAGTGTCTAGGCTGAGAATATATACTAACTCATGGGTATATTGAAAGCACACTCATTTTTAAGTGGCCCCAAGTAGCAAGAATGAAGGAACTTAGAGAACTCCATACCAGATTCATTACCCAATATGAAAATGCTGAGGGGCACAATACTGGGTACACAGCTAACATTTTCACATTCAGAAAATGCTGACAATCCAATCTATGCCCAAAAGAGACCCAAGTCTACTTGAGAATATGGGCTTTCTCTAAGTTTTAAAGTATGTTCTGCCTGTATGAAAATAATCTCAAATCAGAACAGATAGTATATTTTGAAATATGAGCCAAATAGCCCTTCCATGATGCCTAGGGACACACGTATGTTAGAACAGCTTTGTGTGAGACCTAGCTCCAACACTAAGAAAAGGGAAGGCTATATGTAGATCCTTTAATCTCTTTAGCAGAAAATTAATAATATGAACAATAACACTTTAAATGATTCTAAATAATATATAAGCAATATCTGCTTTAATCTTTAAAAAAACTCTATTAAAATTGTCCCCATTTTATAATGCTGGAAAAATAAATAGATTAATCAATTGGCTCACCATCAAACAATGGAAATGATGAAGCCAAAATCTTAACTGCAGTATTCTAATTTTATAGCTCATATTTATTTTGTGCTTCCTATGTTCCACACTCTATGCAAGAAACTTTAATATATTATGTCACTTATTCATGATAATCCTGCACAGATGTTCTTAAGATATGAGACATTTTGACCTACTTTGATGAAGCAGAATTTTTTTGTATTTATGTTTATGAATAGATAAAAACAGATGACCGCTATATTAATTTATTCATGGCTTTGAATTGAAAAATAACTTTCCAGAGCAAATATCCATATACTAAATTAATCATATAACTAAATTCTTTTAGGCAAAATTAAATGATGTAATAATTGATTTTTTTTTTTTTACGTTACTAGAAATTTCACAATAATGATTAGGATTATAAAACAAATTTTTCAATATAACAATTTTACCATAGTCTCTGTCATTGTTACTTGACTCTTGGAAACTATTTCTCCCAAGTCTATTTTTTCTTGAGTTAAATTTTGCTGATCTTAATGTTTTTGAAGAAAATTGAATTTTCACTACAATTTCATTAAACTCTGCAATTTAAGTGGCTGTGTGGTTCTGAGTTTATTTGTTTTATGAAATCTAATTCCAGCCAGATCAATTTATTTTAGGTTTCTGGATTGCCAATAAGATGTATATCTTCATTTAGTTTTTCATCCATAACAGATTATACCTTGGACCCAGTCAAAATGTTCTCACAGTTAAAATGATTGATCAAAACCTCATGCTTTATAAGTGTATTTCTATTTCAGGGTTTGTTTGTTTCTTTTCCATATAGTGAAATTGAATCTTGCATAGCTTGGCATAAATTTGAATACAGATCTGTCTGACAACTTGGTTTATGGTTGGTTTTTCTTCCCCCCCTCCTGTATGTTGATATCTCTGAACCTTAATTTTTTTATCCTGAAATTGGGGCTAATTTTGCCTCACCTTCCTCAAATCGTAATGGTCTGAATGAAATGTACGTGGAAACACTTTGTAACTTGTAAGCAATGTGTAAATATACATATCATCAATTCTATCATATTATTAACATTTATTCTATATGAATTTGTTAAATAAAGCTGTTTTAGTTTTGCATTGCAATCTTAGTTCTTTGAGATGCTTCAAATTCTTTGCCACGATTCTCAGACAGATGACCTTTAAAGATATATCCCATTTCATATTCTCACCTTTTAAAAATATATGTCCTTGACATGTCTTATGAAAGAGTTATTTTATACATATTTCAGGCCCTATCCATCCCAAACTACAAAATATATCTATTAATGCAGGAATCTTCCCATTCTCCTGGATAATGAATATAACTTCTGTCTCATCTAAAAATATTTTAATCATAGTTTATATTTAGCCATGTCTGAGTTGTGAATACACAGGAACAATACCATGCTAAAGCATATTTATAATTATCTTCTTTATCCTCTTTTCACAGGAAATAGTCACCACAGTTCCCTGAGCTGACAGTAGGGTATAATGGTGAACATATGGTTTCCCACCTTACTGCATGGAGGCACATTCCAGCAATGCTTAAAGGTCAAGGAAGAGAATGTCGAGAAGAGTAAGGCAGTCTCACCGAGTTCAGGGGATAGAGATCAGAGTTCAGAAAAGCTGAAAGAGCTAGAAGTAGTGGGACAGGTGTTTTAGTTTGCCAGGCTACCGAAAGAAGATACCAAAAATGGGTTGGCTTTTAACAATGGAAATGTATTAGCTTATAAACTTACAGTTTTGAGGCCATGAAGATGTCCAAATCAAGGCATCATTAAGGTGATACTTTCTTCCTGAATACCAGCTACAGCAATCCTTGGTTTGGTGGCCACATGGCAGTGTCTGCATGTCTCTCCCATCTCTTCTGGATTTCCTTGCTTTCAGCTTCTTGCTTCTGTGGCTTTCTCTCTTTGTCTGAATTTCAGATCTCTTATGAAGGAAGCCAATGAGAGGATTAAGACCCGCCCTGAGCCACAGCTTAACTGGAGTAACCTTATCAAAACATCCTACTTACAATGGGCCCACAACCATAGGAACTGATTTGCTTTAGGAATATGATTTTCTGGGGTACATACAGTTCCAATCTGTCATAACAGGGTTTTGGAGAACTGGAAGTTATGTGGCAAAAGAGTTCTAAACATCTGCATAAGGATCCCCTTAAGTTTTTGCTGAATCTTGTTATGCACATATAAGATGAAAATCAACACACCATACACAAAAATTAATTTCATATGAATCATTGATCTAAACATAAAAGCTAAAACTATAAAATGTCTGAATAAACACAGCAGAATTAAAGATTTCTGCCCACCACAAAACATTGAGAAAATGATAGGTAAGTTACAGAGAGAAAACAATCACACAAGAGGACTTTGGGAGATGATGGAAAGGTTCCATATTTAATTGTGGCAGAGGTTACAGTAGTGTATATATTTGTCAAAATGCATCAACTGTACAAAAATATTTTCAAAGATACAGAGCAAACAGGTCTCTCCTAAATTAATAATAGGAATGGAAAAAAAGACACCCATTTGGGAAAGTTCTGGCAGTTTCTTATGACCCAACAATTCTACTGCTAGGTATTTTTCCAATTAAATTAAATGATTTGATTAAAAATATATGCTTGCAAATGTTCATAGTAGTTTCATTCATTATGGCCCCAATCTGAAAACTATCTAATTGCCCTAAGTATTCATCAATTGGAAAATGGCTAAAAAAAAAAAACAAAAAGTGAAACTTATACAACACTTATACAATGAATACTACATAAAAATTACATGCAACAACATGGATGTATCTCAGAAATAACATGGTGGACAAAAAAAAGTCAAATTCAAAAGAACACATATTGTTTGATTCCATTTATGAGAATGGAATGATGCTAGGAAAAAATACCAGAACTTTGGTTGCCTCTGCCTCCCAAAATTCACCATCAAGTTTTCTGTTTGGGTATAAATGAGATAAAAGGAAAAACTTAATGCTTTGATTGGCTCAATATCAGAGAAAAATCAAAAGAATTTTGGACAGGAAATACAAACCTCTTCCTAGTGAAAACGTTTTAGGAGAAAGTCTTTAAACAAGGGATAAGGAATAATGAAACTAATATTTTCAATAATATATGTTTAAAGCATAAATTTGATCCTTACATAGTCATTTTACTTTCTAAAAATGTCAAGTACACAATGTTAAATTATGATTAGTAGGTGAAGAGTTTCACACTACTGTCTCAACTTTCTTTTCTAGAATGATCTTTTATACAAGCACCCAGTGGTCCTATAGTCCTATAAACTAAATTCTTTAAACCTAGCAGACTTGTTTAAATCTGTGGAAACCTTCATTTCTTCCACACATACTTCCCTTCAAAATATTTGTGAAGGAGTCTGCTGTGTTCCTTTAAGGCTAAGGTAGTCACCTCAGATGCATGTTGGAGTTTTAAAAATACATATGTTGGGCATCCAAACCAATGTTTCAGGTGCAGTTGTTTTGGTATACGGGGTAGGCATTGGAATTTTTTTTAAGCTCCCATTTTACTCTACTATTCAGCCATTCTAAAACTGTGTTTAGTCATCAGGGCTAACAGAATTCAATCACAGTCAATTCTGTATTATAAGGAATATTCTTTTAGCCCATAACATGACTCTGATCTTTTCCCCACACCTAAGTTCATAAAGTATTCATCAATGAAGAAGCCACCTAATTGAAAGAGGAATAATCCAAAAGGAGTTTATCATAGAATCAATGCACAGATAGTAAAAGAAAAGAAGAGAAGAATGTTACAAGGTGAATATTCAAAAGTAAATTATTGCCAAAGAAAGGTTAAATTTCTGAGCTTCTGTAATATGATGAAATTTGTAGAAAATCAGTGAAGCATTATACAGGACCGTAGGAAAGACATGGAAGTATGATGGAATGAAAGAAATAATAAGCTGAAAGAGCTCAGGAGCAAAGTATAGAAGAATAACAGAAATGCATCAAAGATATAAAGTCCACTGTGAAGAAAATACAATAAAAATAGCACCAAAACACAGTAATGGACATGGAAGGGAGAATTGAAAAATATCAGGTAAATAAATAAAAGATGACAGTTAAAGAAAATTAAAGGGAATATGATAGGAATGTGTTCTAGATTGCTAGCTGCCAGAATGCAATATTCCAGAAACGAAAAGGCATTTAAAAAGAGGAATTTAATAAGTTGCTAGTTTACAGTCTAAAGCCGAGAAAATGTCCCAACTAAAACAAGTCTATAGAAATGTCCAATTTAAGGCATCCAGGGAAGATACCTTGGTTCAAAAAGGCCAATGAAGTTCAGGGTTTCTTTCTCATCTGGTAGGGTGCATGGTTAACACGGCATCATCTGCTAGCTTCTTCTCCTGGCTTCCTGTTTCGTGAAGCTCCCCGGGAGGCATTTTCCTTCTTCATCTCCAAAGGTCACTGGCAGGTGGACTCTTTTCTCATGGCTATGTTGTCCTGCTCTCTCTGAATCTCTTTTTTTCTCCAAAATGTTTCCTCTTTCACAGGACTCCAGAAACTTATCAAGACCGACCCAAATGGGTGGAGACATGTCGTCACCTAATCCAGTTTAACAACAACTCTTGATTAAATCACATCCCCAGGGAGATGATCTGATTACATTTTCAAACATACAGTATTGAATAAGGATTATTCTTCCTTTATGAAATGGGATTTAGATTGAAACATGGCTTTTCCAGGGGACATACATCCTTCCAAACCAGCACAGTATGGGATACAGATGAAGGAGAAACAATATTATTTATGATTTGTATCCTTGAAGAATGAAACAAAATAAAGGAGTAGAATAAAATACTAAACATTTATTTTCAAGAAAACATTCTCGTTCAAAATAGAAAATACAAGTATTTTATGGGAATAACATACTTCTTTATGGAAAAAAATTAATTTGAAATAACCAGCATAGAAATATATCCTAGTGCAATACAAGTCTTCAATGATAAAGATATCTTTATAAACCAGGCAAAAACATTCAGGTTCCCTATGAGAAGAAAGTCAGCACAAATTCAAATTTCTCCATAGTAGCATTCAACTCCAGAAGACTATTGAGTGTTGCAAACAATAAACTCAAGTCAATATAGTATAAACTCAGAGTTTCATACACAGCCAAACTTTTATTGATGAATTAAGGCAACAAAATATTTTTAAATATGGAAGAACCCAGATAATAAAGATCTCATGGGCCCTTCTTAAAGAAAATATGGGAGGTGAATTTCAGGCAACCAAGCAGTGAAAGGAGAAATTGAACAAAAGGAGTTAAAGTGAGCACTGAATCCATGAATCCATTTAACTTCCAGTTTAAGAATGTAAGTAAAAATCAGACCATTATTGGCATAAACAGAATATAAACAACATAAATACTGAGAATATAGGAACGATATAATTATAATAGGTATAGAGTGATAGAAAAATAGCATTAATACATCCTACTAATTTCCTATCATTCTACACCTATTAATTCAGGGATGTAAATGGAATGGCGCAGACCCTCTGGAGGGTAATGTGGCAGATCCACACCTGTTACATAATTAATGGTCTGAAAATATAACTTCAATCTGATAAATATGGATTTTGGCAATTTGAAGTTGTATGTACCCTAGAAAAGGTCATCTTGTTTTAATTCATTACCATGGGTATAGACCAATTGTGGGCAGGACCTTTGATTAAGTTATTTCAATTGAGATGTGACCCATCCTCTTACTGGAGTCTTTTATAAGAGAATAAAATACATATTGAAGGTAAATGTTGAAATTAAGAGAAGCAGAGAAAATCCCTGGGGTAATTAAGGGAGGACCCACAAAAAACAGAGAAGAAGCCACTGAAGCCAGAAGCTGAAATCAACAAAACCCAGAAGACAAGGATGAGCAGACTCTAGCCATATACATTCCTTTGTGACAGAGGTGGCCTGTATGCCAAAAGCCTGCCTTTAGAGTTCAGGTATCATCCTGTTGATGCCTAAAGTTGAACGTATTCATGGACTAGGAACTGTAAATTATAAGTTAAACAATCCCCATTGTAAAAGCCAACCCATTTCTGGTATATTGCATTTTATCAGCTTTAGCAAACCACAACAGGGGTATAAAAATATACAAAAGAAAATACTTAGAAATAAAAGTAAAACTTGGTGGTAATATACAGGGAGGAAAAGATAAGCACCACTAGATATTGTCTAAAGAAATAGAGAATTATTTGTATAAAATAGTTATTATTGTTAATATAGGATGCCCACATCACCATTTTTACCCAACAGTTTACTGGATGCCGTGGCCAGTGGCATAATAAAATAAAAGTTAATAAAGTGTGTGAGAATTGAAAATAAAACAAATGTTTATGCAGAAAATCTAGAAGAATATGCAAATAAGCAATGAAAATTGCCTAAAATTGAGATTGAGGATCATTGTTCAACAAAGTGGTGATACTTTGAGATGTTGATTGCATCATTTGGATGGAATGTATGTTAATATATCTCAACAAAAATTGCAGAGTCTTAAATAAATAAATAAATGGACAAAGGGATGCAAGTGCTGGAGAAGAAGTGGAGAGAGTTATACCTATTCAATGCTGGTAGGAAAGTGGAATGGTGCAGCCCCTCTGGAGGATAATGTACTGGATCCATAGCGGCTAAATATAGGGTTGTCACAGGATTAGGCAATCTGGTTGCTAGGAATGTACTTGGAGGAACTGAAAGCAGGAACATGTATAACATTTTCACACTGATGTGTATGGTGGCATTATTCATGATAGCCAATGGATGGAAGGGGCTGAAGGTCCATCGACTGAGGAGTAGAAGGACAATCCGTGATGTCTATATATATATATATATATTATAGAATATTGTGTGGCTACAGAAAGGAATGAGGTTGGGAGTCATGCAATGAGGTGAATGAAACTTGAGGACATTATGTTGAGCAAAATAAGCCACACTCCAAAGGGCAAATATTGTATGGCCTCATTTAGAAAATGTTTATAAGAAAACTATGGTCAAGATTGTAAGCTCTTACAGTAAGTTGCCACATTTATTTCTACATTTTAAGTGTTATTTTAAAATTCTGAGGTGCTGAGCTCTTTGTGCATAACTTGGTAGTTCTCTGAATCTATGTTACCTATGTGACACGTTAATTAAAAATATGGATGAAGCTGATCTGGTTGGGATTAAGGTAAATCTGATACAGGATAAAGGATGATATTATCTGTATTTTCAAACTTCAACTTCTGCGTGAGACTAAAAAAAGAGATATATATTTTGCCCCAAATTTGAATTTTCTGTAGCACACTATCTAACTTAATTTGTCTGCCAGTTTATTTAAACAACCTAAACACATGGAGAGTAGAATAGGTAGGTAAGGAGATCTGATGATTCTGAATAGCTTAATGTAACATGATGATACAGTCCAGAGTGTTTTGGACAGATAATAAATTATTTGCAGAGTCTCTGGGGGACTGGAGGAAGAAATATGGAACTATTAAACTTCCCCACCTGGGAAATTCCTGATATTTTTTCAAGCACTGGCGACTCCCAATTTAATAAGCCAAGCCTTCAATCTTGAGGCTCACCCTTATGAAACTTATTTCTGTAATAGTGAAGGTAAGCCTTCTCATAAACATGCCTAAGAGTCACCCCCAGAAAACTTCTTTTGTTCTCTCAGATGCGATCTCTCTTTAAACCAAACTCTGCAAATGAACTCATTACCCCAACCATACAAGAGATATGACTTTGTAGGTATTTCTGGCAACATGGGACCCCCAAGGATGAGCCAGCCCCTGGCATCATGGGATTGAGTATGCCTGCTTAACCAAATGGGGGGAAAGAAATGCAACAAAATAAGGTTTCAGTGGCTAAGAGATTTCAAATAGAGTTGAGAGGTCATTCTGGAGGTTACTCTTACGCAAGCTTCAGCTAGAGATTATGAATTGTCATGGTATGCCAAATACCAACCAACAGTATTCCTGAAAACCCAGGGCCCTACCTAAGACTCTGGAGAAATTTTACTTATTAAGTTTATTATTCAGAAAAATAAAACATCCAGATTGTTCTTATGCTTTATGAACCCTGTGATGGGTAGGGCTTGATGTAAACCTGACCAAGTGATTATGCCCAGTTGTCTGGTCTGGCAGGTACTGGCCTGACCATTGCTGCATGGATATTTCATGACTGGCTGATAAAATGGAAAGCTGGTGTATTAAATTATCAGTCAGCTGATTGCATCTGTGGCTGAATACATCTGTATTCAACTAAGGCATGTCTCCCACAACAAGATAATATAATCAGTTGAAGGCTTTTAGGGAAGAAAGGAGATTTTTTTTTAACTGCATCTTCAGTGAGTGAGCCTCTCCTGTGGAGTTTGTCCAGACACTTCATAGGAGCTGCCAGCTTCACAGCCTGCCCAACAGATTTTAGAATCTTCCATTCCCACGGATGCATGAGACACTTTTATAAATTTCGTATTTACAGATCTCTCCTGTTGCTTCTGTTTCTCTAGAGAACCCTGATTAACACAGCTTGGTACTGGGAGTGGTTCCTGAGAAACAGAATCTTAAAAATGAGTTTTATAATTGGTTTTTTACTCTGACTAGATTGAGAGGCACTAATGACTCTGTTTCCAATAATCAAGACAGCACTGACAGTCCATGGGGTGAGCTGGCAAAAGATATATTTAAAATATTACCATTCAATTCTGCTAATTGTATGCTTATATGAGACAAGGCTCTGGGTGAGAATGCATTTGACATTTTACAGAGTTTTGTAAAATTAAGAGGTATAATGATGTTGGTTGGTTGTTGTTAGGTAACCTGGATACATTGATTAGAGAAAGGGATGCACTGAAAGCTCCAAATTTGCATGTTAAGTACCATAGGAATGATGTAAAAGTGTCCAGGTGTGCCCTAAAACAAAATCTTATTTCCTGTGGTCACAGACTTGGAATCTCTGAAAAACAGACACAAAACCTCATTGTGTGAGTGGCAGGTTTACAATATAAACTAAAATCTCAGCCTTGCAGAGTGTCTGCTATTAAAGTAAGAACTTTGATTGGAAAAGAATGGAATCCTAAAATGTGGGATAGTGATATAAGACTTGATAATGATGGCAATGGGGAGACAGGATCCCTGGAATCTTCTGAGCCTTTGCTAGATAATCTATAACAGACTACCCCCAATGAAAGAACTTCCCAACCCCCAGCATGTCTTGAGGAAATGGCTTCTAGGCCTCCAGTCTCCCCAGAGGAGTCTGCCATCCAACCTCCACCTAAAGAGATTAACCCTTTGGTGCTTGCTTACCCTGTAACCACCTCCCCTGGGAAAATAGGCCTCACATGTCTGTTTGGAGAGACTAATCTTATTTCACCATATGAAACTGCAATGGAAAAGCATTGAGGTAACTGGATTGAAAAACACTCCTATTTCTTTTCATGACCCATACCCACCACCCATTTTTACTTCAAGACCTATAACTAGACTAAAGTCCCAACAGGTGAGGTTCACTGTGTGACTCATGAGGTGGTACACTATACTCCAAAAGAACTACCTGAGTTTTCCAAACTATATAGACATAAATCAGGGACATATGTATGTGATAGGTATTAATGGTGTGGAATAATGGTGGAAAGAATATAAAGTTGAATCAAGCTGAATATATTTATATGGGCCCACTAAGCAGAGATTCTTCATTCAATGTTGTAACTTGAAGGGTTAGAAAGGGCATTAACCATTTGTACAGTTGGCTGGAACATAGATCCAAAGGTGGCTGGCATTACCTGAGGTTGAAATGTCAGAACTGCCCTGGTATAATGTAGAGGAGGGGATCCAGGAGCTTGGAGGGATTGGAATGCTAGAGTGGATTTATCAGGGAAGACCTGCTCACACACCTCAGGAATGTCCAGAGGACACATCATTCAGCAGAACCTTGAGAAATAAACTCATGAGACTAGCTCCATCATCCCTGAAGAACTCTGTAGTCGCCCTTCTCTCTAGGTCACATATTACTGTGGGAACTGCTGTTACTGAGCTGGAAACCTTAAACAGAATGGGTATGATTGGATCCTGAGCTAGGAGAAGCCATGTAGTGGCAGTGACTCACTATAGACAAGGTGGGCAAGGCCACCATAATGGACAGCAGACTCAGAGCAGCAGTCAAAATAATTTGACGTGCAGAAACTTGTAGCATTGGCTAGTAGATAATGGGGTACCTAAAAGTAAAATAGATGGGCAGTCTACTAAATTATTGTTTGAGCTGTATAAGCAGAAAAATTCTAGGTCAAGTGAACAGAAATCTAACTTGAATTAAAAATAATAGAGTCATGGCCTCTTAATCAATTCCCAGACTTAAGACAGTTTACAGACCCAGAGCCCCTTGAATGAGGAGAAGGCTGGGTATCCTTCTGAAAGGACCCTTTTACACTGCCCATAATTTATACTGTTAACCTTCCTCCTGGCCTTCCCCAAGGAGACCTATGGCCTTTAGCAAGATGATCGTGCATTGGGTAAAAGGAAATGATCAGATATTTCAGAGATTATTGGTGTGCCAGTTTGAATCTGTGGTGCACCCCAGAAAAGCCATGCCCTTTAAGTCTCATTCAATATTGCTGACTGGGAGCTTTTTGATTATTCCCATGGAGATGTGACCAATCCAATTATGGGTGGTAACTTTTGATTAGAAAGCTTCCATGGAGTTGTGACGCCACCCATTAATCCTTTAAAAGAGGAAACATTTTGGAGAGAGTCCCTTTTTTGTAGAGCCATGAGAAAGCCAGCAGATGCCACCATGTTTGCCATGTGCCCTTCCAACTGAGAGAGAAATGTTGAGCATCATCGGCCTTCTTGAACCAAGGTATCTTTCCCTGGATGCCTTAGATTGGACATTTCTATAGACTTGCTTTAATTGGGATATTTTCTCAGCCTCAGAACTGTAAACTAGCAACTTATTAAATTCCCCTTTTTAAAGGCCATTCCATTTCTGGTATATTGCATTCTGGCAGTTAACAAACTTGAACAATTGGACAGTGGCTGAAGAGTGACACTCATTCAAAGAGATCCAAAATGTCACTCTGGTCTATCAGTCAAAGTAGGGGCTTATGAAAGTCAGGTGATCAATAGAGTTTTAGCTCAGGTCCATCTCATAGTGGGTCCAGTGGGTCCAAGACCCATTCTGTGATCATTTTCCCAGTTCTAGAATGTATAATTGTAATCAACACACTCAGCAACTGGTAGAATCCCCAAATTTTTCTCTGACTCATGGAGTAAGGGCTATTATGGTAGGAAAGGCCAAGTAGAAGCCATTAGAACTGCCCCTACTTAGCAAAATAGTGAATCAGAGGCAATACCAGATTCCTGGAGGGACTGTGGAGATTAGTGCCACTCTTAAGGACTTGAAAGACGCAGGAGTGATGATTCCCAACACATCCCCATTCAACTCTCTTTGGCCTATGCAGAAAACAGATGGGTCTTGAAGGATGACGTGGATTATTGTAAAGTTACCAGGTGGTGACACCAATTGCAGTGCTGTTTCACCTGTAGTATCACTGCTTGAGCGAATCAGTACATCACCTGGCACCTGGTATTTAGCTATTTATCTGGCAAATGCTTTTTTCTCAATAGCTGTTAAAAAGGACTACCAGAAAAAGTTTGCATTCAGCTGGCAAGGCTAGCAGTATACCCTCACTGTACAGCCTCCAGGGTATATCAACTCTCCAGCCCTAGGTCACAATCTTGTCTGCAGGGAACTTGATCAATTCTACCTCCCACAAGACATCACACTGGTCCAATATATTGATGATATCATGTTTATTGGACCTAGTGACCAAGAAGTAGCAACTACTCTAGACTTATTGGTAAGGTATTTGCATGTCAGGGGATGGGAAATAAATCCAACAAAAATACAGGGGGCTTCCACCTCAGTGAAATTTCTAGGTGTCCAGTGGTGTGGGGCATATCAAGATATCCCTTCTAAGATGAAGGATAAGCTGTTGCATCTGGCCCCTCCTGCAGCCAAAAAACAGGCACAATGCCTAGTTGGCCTGTTTGGATTTGGGAGACAACATATTCCTCATTTGGGTGTGCTACTCCAGCCCATTTACTGAGTGACCAGAAGATCTGCTAGTTTTGAGTGGGGACCAGAACAAGAGGAGACTCTGTGACATATCCAGGCTACTGTGCAAGCTGCTCTGCCACTTGGGCCATATAATTCAAGGGTTCTGGAAGTGTAAGTGGCAAATAGGGATGCTGTCTGGAGCCTCTGGCAGACCCCTATAGGAGAATCATAGCACAGACCCTTAGAATTTTGGAGCAAAGCCTTACCAACTGCTGCAGATAACTCCTCTCCTTTTGAGAAACAGCTTTCAGCCTGCTCTTGGGTCTTAGTAGAGACTCAATGCTTAACCATGGTCCATACAGTTACATGAGACCTGAGTTGTCTATCATGAGCTGGGTGTTGTCTGACTCACCAAGCCATGAAGTTGGGAGTATGCAGCAGCATTTCATCATAAAATGGAAACGGTATATTAGAGTTAGGGCTCAAGCAGGTCCTGAAGGCACAAGTAAGTTTCATGAGGAAGTGGCCAAAATGCCCATAGCTCCCACTTCTGCCTCATTACCTTATTTTTCCCAGACCAGAGCAATGGTCTCTTGGGGAGTTCCTTTCAGTCAGTTGACTGGGGAAGAGAAAATTCTGGACAGGTTTACAGATATTTGTGCACGATATGCGGGGACCACCTGGAAGTGGACAGCTGCAGTACCTTGTTCTGGGATGTCCTTGAAGGAGAGTGGTAAGGGGTAATCTTCCCAGTGGGCAGAACTTCAAGCAGTGCACCTGGTTGTTCATTTTGCTTGGAAGGAAATTCGGCCAGAGGTGCATTTGTATACTGACTCATGGGCTGTTGCTAATGATTTGGCTGGGTGGTCAGGGACTGGGAAGGAGCACGATTGGAAAATTGTTCACAAAGTGGTCTGGGGAAGAGGTATGTGGTTAGAACTTTCTGAATGGGCAAATAAATTCAAGATATTTGTGTCCCATGTGAATGCTCACTAGAGGGTGACTTCAGCAGAGGAAGTCTTTTGTTGTTGTTTTTTTGTATACTGTATGGTGGGGCTCATGTTTCATTCTTTTTCCATGTGAGTATCCTGTTATTACAGCAACATTTTTTTGAATTTTTGTTTGTTTGCTTGCTTGTTTGTTTGGGGAAGTGCATGGGCCAGGAATCGAACCCAGGTCTCGCAGATGGCAGGCAAGAATTCTACCACTACACTACCCTTGCACCCCTACAGAGGAAGGTTTTAACAATCATGTGGATGAGATGACCTGTCCCGTGGCTACACGTCATCCTCTTTCCTCAGTCATTCCTGCCACTCTCCAAATAAATAACCACTAACTTCCATTCAGTAAGATTTGCATTTACAAAAGAGAAAACCTCAATTTTCTTTAAATTATTTCATAGAATAGCTAAATTTAAAATCATCCCTATTATTGTTATGAAGCAATCATTACATTGATGTTACAAACTGACAAATTTAGTAAAAAGAAAAATTCTACAGATCTCAGTCATCAACATAAATGTAAAAAAAATACCTGGGCAAAATCATGACAAACTGAATTCACATGACTAGAAAACAAATAATTCATCAGGACCAGATGAATCTAATATCATAAAATCTATTAAAACATAGAGAATTTTGTGTAATCTGAAGAGAGAAAAATTCCATCCATCATGGCTATGGATGACTAAAAGTTGCCAAGTTCAATTTTCATTCTTGTTTTTTAAAAAACAACTATAAATGTAATAGGAATTAATGAATAATATATGTTCTTTCTCTTTCTCTACTTAATATATGTATTTGGAAAAGTTGAAGAGAATTAACATTAATTGAAGATATGATTGTTTATCTGGTAAACCTAAGAGAATCAAGCCCCCCTCCCAAAATAAATAAATCAAATTCAAAATAATTCTAATGAAGGGGCCAGGAAAAAGAAAATACATAAATAAACATATATAACATAAATGAATAATAATCATCTGGAAGAATAGTAGAAAATACTTCAATTACAATAAGATCCATGAGATGACATATCCAGGAATAAGCATATCAAGAAATATGCAGGATCTACCCAAAGACATTTTTTAATAGGGCTGAGACATAATAGTAAATTTTAAAAATATGAAGACACACCATGTACTGGTGTAGGAAAATTCAACATCATCAATTCTCCAAAAATTTATTTATGCATGTAATATCTGAACATGACATTTTCTGCCTGAAAGTTAATTATGCAAATAAAAAAAGTGAAGAGAAAATAGTTAGGAAAATTCTGACCCAAAGGAGACACAAACAGTAATTATAAGTGTTTTCTACTAAATATATTAAATTTAGTGTTAAATTTAAAATATGGCACATATATGATTTTTCTCCTTCTGAAATCTAATGAATCAAACTAAAATGAAACTATATTTCTGACTTAAAACGTATAGCTTTTGACTGACTTTGTTCTCTTGCTTCAATTCCTTATTTCTAGTATGTCAGCACTATGCATTCAGCCTTCATTCTGGATAGATTATATTAATGGGCAGTAACATTTAAGTCAAAAGAATCCTTTGCTGGCAGAGCTCAGGAGCAAATCTTATTTGTCAAAAACTGACCACATTACTAACTTTCAAACCCTCATTCTCTTTTCTTCATTTTAACACTCCAAACTTTGCCTCCATACTTTCATCAAAATCCTTTCCAAAGCTTCCTTTATATCAAATTCCCTCCCAATTTCAAGATGATTCTTACTTGTTTTTAATGTTCTACGAAATTTCTTAACACACTTCTAATAATCTAATGTTGAATGTTGTGATTTAATTTGGGGGCAGCCATTTTCAGGTTTACTACTCAAGAATAGTGTTTTAAACATTTTTAGTTTTCCCAAATGAAAACAATCCCAAGCTAATGCTCCTTCTCTCCTTAAATTGGAAGCACCTTAAAATGATATTACAATACTCACACAACACCAGCATGGCAAAAATACTCAACAAGTCAACTTAAATCACATAAAACTAGTTTATTTATAACTGAAACCAATTTGAATATCTTAAAGGAATTGATCTTAACGTAAATATCTATCTAAAGAAGTGTTCAAATTCCCTATTTCTTGTGAGGCATGTTATTGAAATTTCTGAGGGAAAATGGATAAAGACCATGTCAATTAATCAAAAATAGAGTAACCCAGAGAGGAGAGGCAGGGATAATTAAAAATGCTTTCACACTGACTCACTAACACCCTGCAATCTTATGCCAGATGGATCCTTCCTAAAAGTAATGAAAAAAGTAGTTCATTTTCCATGATTGTTTCACATGCCAAGAGGCAAAATCCTCTGGCCACAGCTAGTGCTTGGATTCTATTATTTTTTAGTAGTTCTTTTACTTGTGCACATGCACTGCTACTCCCTCTTTCTAGACACAAAAATTCTTACCTAAATATAAACGTAAATGAAGTAAAAATATGACAATTTAAAATGTAGCAAATATTCATGTCCATAATAGAAGACATTAATCAACTCCCAATTCTTGATTCAATTATGATAGTTATTGTGATTATTATTTTAATATACTTAACAATTCTGTGAAGAAATTTCTTTTTTATTGAAGGAATCCCTAACCTTTGTGTTCAACAACATATGGAATGAGTAAAATGAATTATCTGACTTTGCTCAATATGATGGATGCTCCTTTCAGCAAAGGCTGACAATGACAGACAGGTTTCTTCTTTGTGAAGCAGTGATAGAAAAGATTGACGTTTTGATAGACATCATGATAAATAAATGCTCAAGTTGATGACAAGCCAGTAAGATAATGCTAAGGTACTCTTCCTTTTTTTTTCTCTCTCTTTTCAAAGATTTTATGAATTTAAATGAGCTGTTGGGCAAAATTTGCTTTTTAAAATGAGCTCTTATTTAAACTTGGATGAATGTTATAACCAACTATTATAAATTCTAATTTTATGTACTTACAGGTCGACAAAAAGTCATTAATATTCAGTGGGTATAAAGGCCATATATTTTGATGATTACCTCAAGATTAATAACACCTGACATTTTCATCACATCTTCTAATATTTAGATGCTTCTATGTATGAAATTCTCATTTCTCCTAAGTTCCTGCTCTATCCTTGGAATTATTTCATTTCTAATCCCACTGCCTACCACTGGAATTTAGTCTCAGAAATTACATCCTTTTTCTTACCAGTTTCGCTGCAGAAAATTGAAAAAAAAAAAAAAAGAAGAAGAAAGAAAAAGCCTTTCTCCAGCAGTGTTTGTTGAAGCATGACAGGGTGAAAATTTACAAAGAACTTTACTAAAAATGAATGAAAACAAAAGCATTTAAGAAAATTGTGATCCCATTAAAATAAATGAAAATTTATTTCCGGGTGCTTAGTTCCACAACTCTTTGCCCAATGACTTTCTTAGTAGAAACTATGGAAGCAAAACTCTATAATTTCATAAATGAGATAAATAATGAGTACCTATTGAGCTTTTAGGTTTGACATTAATTTTCTCTCCTGTTTCTAGGCAATACATGCTTAGCTACTATAATACTCAAATCCTAATTTTCAAAAACATATTTATGAGTATGACAGGAAAGCAAAATTTCAAATTAAAATTAAAAAATTACTATAGACCTGTACATTTTTTACTCATGGAAGATCACTGAATTTATCTTTGCAGAAAACAATTCCTTTTTCATGGAAAACCATTGTGATAGATTAAATTATGCATCCTGGTTTACACATGTTCTTAATTTTATTGCTATCTGCCAATGCTGCGACTGGGGCCACAGGTCCATACTGGAGGGATATCTGGGTCCATCTATTGAAGAGATATCAATGTCCACCATGGTGTACCTTCTGTATAACTAATATTTACCTATGCATTCACATCTTGGTGGACCTAATATTTTGAGGAAAACTTCTAAATTTTCCCTAACATCGCCTAGTAACTGTGCTCGATTTACTGGTGGCATGATCCAGTGAGTCTGAGCCCCTGGTCACCACGGCCTCCTCAGGCAGGACCCCACTAGCGCTTTGGTCCGTTTACCATCAAAATTGGACAAAGGATATGTAAGTGGAAAAGTAAGTGGATTACGTGGATGATGTAGATATTCCGCTTTGCCCCGTTATATAAAAGCACCCTACACCTCCTTTTATTTCTATCAGTTGACGAAATATGAGACCAATTGAACATTAAAATACAAACAAGGGGGGCGCGGTCAGTGGCCCCGCCCGCGCAGAGTCGCGAGGCCCGGCAGCCGCGTCGGTTTCCCCGGCCACGCGGTGAGGGGGCCCCACCGGCCGCCTGGCCTGCGCCCTAAATCGCTCCTCCACGGGGGCCAGGGCGGGGCCTGCCTCGGGGCGCCCTGACCGACAGACACAGATTGTCGATGCTGTCGTTGGGAAAGACGAAAAGGGAAGAAAGATCCCAGAGTATCGGGTGCGTTTTAATGGCTGGGACAGAGGCCCGGACGGGTGGGCAGCTGAACCTCGTGTTTCCTGACACAAGTGAAAAGCCAAGATTGCGGCCTAAATTGGCAAGAAAAGCTGTGGCCCGCCTGAGAAGGAAGAAAGCAGGAGCAGCGCAGGTTGCCTGGTCTTTGAAAAAGCTTCCCTGTTGAAGGAAAAGATGAAAACGCTGAAAACTCAATAAGCAGTTGTGCTGACGGCGACGAAGAAGCAGGCGGGGAGACAAGAAGTGAAGAAACTGATATTGAAGGAAAGACTGAAGTGAAAGAAGAACTGGAGCTGCACACAGAAAGGAGGATGGAAGAAAGAGCAATCACAATAGACATCCCTGAAGTTCTGAAGAGGCAGCTTGAGGCTGACTGTTACTACATTAACAGGAGGAAACGGCTGGTGAAATTGCCATGCCAGACTAACGTCATAACCATCTTGGAATCCTATGTGAGGCATTTTGGTATCGCTGCAGCCTTTTCAGACCACCAAAGACCTCGCCATCCTCGCAGCACGTCTCACGCCAGCACGAATGTGCGTTTCATCCCAGCAGAAAAGAATCTCGACCTCTGCAAGGAGATGGCAGATGGGTTAAGGATAACCTTCGATTATAATCTCCCATTGGTTCTGCTCTACCCATATGAACAAGCGCAGTATAAAATGGTGACTTCGTCCAAATTTGCCCTTCCGATTAAAGAAAGCGCCACAAGCACGACCGGGAACCTGGGGGAGCTGTGTCTAAGCCCGCCTTTGTGGAAACCCTCCACTCCGCGGCCCACCGAGAGCCAGTCCCCCGCAGGCCGGCCAGTCGCACCCGGGAGGCGCCGCACCGAGCCCGAAGTGCCGCGGCCCCTGAGGCGGTCCACTCGCCGCGCCCCGAGCCCGGACCGGCTGCCCGGAAAAAGCCCCTCGCCTCAGCTCCAGTGCGGGCGCGCAGCCTCCCCCGCCACCGCGCCCAAGCTGTTCCTGCACCTGGAACAGACGACACCCACACAGAGCAGTGCATCCTCACCTGTGCCTCTGGCTCCCAACAAGGAAGGGAGCCCCGTGCTTGCTGCCTTTGAAGGGAGCAGAAATGAAGAAATGAATGAGGTCCTTTCCTGGAAACTCGTGCCTGACGAGTACCCGCCGAGTGACCAGCCGCCTCCACCCTCCTGCGTTTATGGGTCGCAACATCTGCTGCGCTTGTTTGTCAAACTTCCAGAAATCCTTGGGAAGATGTCCTTTTCTGAGAAGACTCTAAAAGCTTTACTGAAGCACCTGGATCTCTTTCTGAAGTTTTTAGCAGAATATCATGAGGACTTCTTCCCGGAGTCCGCTTATGTGGCTGCCTGTGAGACCCTCCACACCACCAAGAATTCCAGGGCAATTAATTAAAGACCTTGGCTTCTGTAAGAACAGCTTCTCCATCTAGCACTGCACACAAGATTGCAGGTGAAGAACTAAGAAGACAGTGTGGCCATAAAAGGTGAAATAACTGAAGCTAGTTCAAATACGAGTTAGAAGTTGCAGTTATTTGTTAGCAATAAACACTTTGCTTAGTTATTTGTTCACATCATACAAACGTTTTTTTAACTTCTACTTTTTGTTCTGAGGCTGAATAATTCTCACATTTTAGTTTCACTTGGAAACTGCAAATTGGTCATAAAGTATTTTAGAGGGAATTGGTATTGATGGCAAAAAGTATAGCTATACATTTGCTTCTTAAGGTTCCCTTTCTGTAAAGTCTTATTTTTATTCATCTCAGTAAAGCACTGTCCATCTTTTAGAGATTTGCAGCTATATGCTTACCGGTCATGGTTCCTCTTCTGTAAGACATTTTTTTAAATTATTTAAATAAACTGTTCCCTGTCTTGTTCAGGAAAAAAAAAATGCGAACGGTGGTACTAAACATGTACACTTGAATTAAGGATTTTCTAGGTTTTAATTTTGATTTCATTATTTACTATCTAGTACTCTATTCAAGTCCTTTAGACGCTCCTGCTTTTAGCATCTTTTCTGTAAAATATCAATAATAATGCCATGAAAGACAAATTGTAGGTGAGTTTGCAGACTGGAGCATTTTATTCAGTACACTAAAGTTTTGCGGCAGCAAAGGAAGCCACAATGGAAGTAGTTTTGGGGTCTGAGGGATGACAAAGGATTTTTATTTACAGAGAAAGGAAATGAGCTTGAATCCAATAGCTTGGACCTGTAAGGGTGGGTTTAGCACAGATGGGCTTTATTTTGTATTGGTCAAAAGTAATGAATGAGGGGCTTGATTGGCTATCTGGGTCAGCTGCATTGGTGAGGATTTCAGATTTCAGAAGATAGAGGGAACTCAGAAGGCATGTGTCTTTTTTTGTTGTTGTAACTGTTGCTGTATTCTCTATGAGGGGCCTGGGGCTTTCTCTATATGGTTTTCTCAATTTCCTCCCTTTGGTCATTCCCTTGATTATGAGGGCTTGACCAAAGATGGTGTTAGTCTTTCATTCAACCCTAGTCTCTTGACTTTCATCACCAATTTCACAGGTTGGATGAAGCTGAATACTTTTTGTTGTCCCATTCATGCTCGTTTGGTCATCAGCTGTATCATTTGTAGAGTTCGTGACTGTCAGCATTTAGGAGTAGAGAGATCTAACCATACCTGGGGGATGTTATGAATGATTAAGAGGATAACAGGTGCCCCCATTAGAATATCTCTGACCCAAGGTCCCTGTGACTCTAGAAGCCAATCAAAAAGAGACTCAGATCAGTCAGATGCAGGAGGTGAATATGCTGACTTGGCTGCTTCTCTGCCATAGGCATCTGCTGCCATGCCTCTTGACTGATATTTACAAAATACATCCTCTTGACTGATTTTTTACAGATACACAGGACTGGGCCCCTACTTGTGCATACACCTCCTTGGGAAGCCAGAATGTAATTTGATGCCAATCAGTCTTGTAGAGATCTTTTGTGAAGTTCCAGTACTTCCTTAGCTACCGAGCTGCTGGCTGCCCTAAATTGGGAGATAGATTTCTCTATAACTGTAACACTAACTTTTCTAGTGTATGTGTAATCTTCTAGTGTAGCTTCCAAAGCAGTAGATACCTGCCCCAATGACAACGGGAATGATACCAAGAACAGAACACCCCATGAGTTCACCTGGGTTATGGATTTTCCATGATCCTTTTAGACCAGTCTCTAGTCTGGCAATAATCTCTTCACAAATTTTTATAGTATGGCAAGAGGTCATAAGAGCCCTCCTGTTTCTACTTTTCCCTGTTGGAAGCTTATCATAAATAGCCATTTGAGGAGCAGCAGAAGCTATATAACAGGAGCTAATCCAATTTACAGATAACGCTTTGTATATCTTGTGTCCACATGCAAAATAGTGTTCTTGTGGCACTAATAAGGGCACCTATTTTAAGGAAATGTGATATTGGCTAATTGGGTATAAACTTCCAAGAGGAGAATCATAACTATCATCATCATCACTTTAGCTGTTCCCTTGGCCAAACAATTTCCTTTATTTGACCTTTCAGCCCATCAGAAATTTGTGTCTTGAGTGAAATAAGTTCTCAGGTTATTAAAACCATGGAGTGCTAGAATGAAAAATGTTCAAAGCAGGAATACATAGGGCAGAAATAGGGTTAAGAGGATATAAAAGAAATTCATGATGAAGGTACAGTATTCTTGGGGATGGAGATTGGGCATTTTAAGGGGTATGGAATGAATAAGATAATGTTTACGAGACAATGAAGAGGAAGAGACAGAACATGATAAGGAAATTCAGGTGTATCTTGATCTGTCTTGGGCAGAAGCTGTCTACATCAGATGCCATCTGCTTGTGGAATCCTCATATCAACTTTAGCTTGAGATCTAAATGAGAGTAACCTCTCAAGAGCTTAGAGCACATCTTAGTTTTGACAGGTGGATGCAGGGGTCAAGTCCCCGGAGTTTTATTGATAAGGTAGTGGTCAATAAGACTTGATAAAGTCCTTCCCATCTAAGTTCTAAACCAGTCTTTTATTGATATCTATTCTAGTATATCAAGTCGCCAGGTTGAAGGTCATGTTAACTTCACTATAGCTATGGAGGAAGGGCTGGGTACCAGAACATGGGGTGGGGGTGGGGGAATATTGTCTCGGTTTGGAGGTTTGGAGTACTTTCCCATTCTTCTGTTTCAGGCCTTTTCTTTTTCTAATGAAACCTTAAGTGAAGCTATTGTGGATGCAGATTGTCCTCTAGCAGCCTCCATGTACGAGCCTCAGATCCCCATTCCCCCTTCTTTAAAGGTGCTTCTCAAGTTCATTAATTTTCTACAGATTTCTCAAAATGGCCACTACAAACACAAATCATCCTTTGTCAAATCCATCCAGAGACAGAAAGTCACATGTCCGTAGCTCAAGAACATATAAGAAGCAGGAGTTTTAGCAGGAGAAGGAGAGGGAGATTCAGAGCAGACGACCCTATTATGGTGTGGTCAGTAAAATGTTTCTCAGGCTCCAGACTTTTCCTCTTAGCTACTCAAAACCGCTTTGACTTAGCAGAATCCCCTGGTGAGTAGAATTCTCACAAAAGTTAATTTTCCAAAAGGGCTCGCTTTTACTTGCCTATCTAATAGATAAAAGTGAAAATGGAGAGAATTAGGAACATAAAAACTGAAATCACATTAGCACTTTATATTTAAAACATATTTTAGGGTGGGCCACGGTGGCTCAGTGGCAGGGTTCTCACCTGCCATGCCGGAGACCTGGTTCAATTCCCGGTGCCTGCCCATGAGAAAAAAAAAACAAACATATTTTAGTTATGTAATAATGCCATTTGAACAGTTCAGAAAAATCTCTTTGATTCTTGCTATTCACCTATTTGTTTTGCTTGTAAATTCTTGTTTGCCTCCAGGAAACTTCCTTAATGTCTTCCATTTAGTTATATTGCGAATGGATTGATGTTTAGAAACATTCATTATAGAGCTCAGATGTGTTTTAGACTTACCCCAATTACTAATAAGTGGAATTAACTTCTAAGACCCATTGTTGCACTCACTTTCATAAAAAAATATTGTAAATAGGTTTTTGATGCATTAAAGCCTTACACATACAATGAGCACTTAGTTGAGAAAGTGATAGATAGATAGACTTGGTGATCGAACTTGCTCTGTCAATGGAATTTCTGCAAATGTGATGCAAAGAGAAGCTTTAAAGTATCTGCACCTCTTGCATATCCTCTTGTCACCACGAGAAGGCCATGCCCCAGCTGATCCCTGGTCTAAGATAAGGATGAGGGAATTGTGGAGCTAAGCCATACCTAGTCATGCTGACCATTAGCAGGCCGAGGATGTGTAAGGAACCTAAGGTACAACCGGAGAAAGAAACAACAGAATACGATTTTTATTATTTGATCTCTAGCTGCTCTGCAAAGCTTGTGAAAATAATAAGTGATTGCTGTATTAAGCCACTGAGTTTTGGGTGATTTGTTACACAGCAATTTTTCCCGAAATTGGTTTATTTTTTAGAAGAGGGAAAGTACTTTCTGTTTTCTTCAGATTTGCCACCCATAAATTATTCGTTGAACATCTCATACCAGAAGCTCTCAAGATGATATAAATCTGTGAAGAGCAAAAATAAGAATAACTGAGAGACAAATTTCAAATTAGGATGGTGTGAAATCAGGTTACACAGTAGATGATATTTATGTTTTTAGGATCCAAAATTGTACTAAACAGAAGCAAGTCCATTGAAGTTGCAAGTACAGAAGAGATGTGGGGTGGGTATGTGGGCGCTTTATCAGTTTTTGCTTGTAGAGGATGTGGCCATCATTAGGAACATAGCCTGGGTGGGTAGATAGTGGATAGATAGACGGACAGATACATACACAGACAGCTAGGTAGATGGAGAGATAGATAGATAGATGATAGGTAGGTAGACAGATGTAATTTTCATTCTCTGTGTTACACAATTTATAAACTTATAACTAACAGCCAACACATGAAAATATGAAAGTGTCATATCCATAAAAAGGATGATTTCACTTCCATTTTCTAATGTATTGATAATATTGAGGTTTGCTCCTGGTGAGGAAATTAGGGATTGTGCATACTCCTTAAGGGGGAGTAAACAATCATTTGTGACTACCACAGTGACACCAAGTAAAGTGGACAAGGTGGCTAAGTAGTTATTTCTGGGACCACAGTGGAAAACTCCTAGCTTAATGGAAAGGTTTCACGCCACTGTGAAAGCAGCAATGACATTGGGAAGATAAATTTAGCATGGAGGCTAAAGAGGAGCGCCAACAAAAGCTACGGTTATTAGAGTTCAAAACTGGAAGACAGGAGAACCAAAGAAGCAACAGGAGTAAGAGATGCTGAAGTAGTTCGGTGTCCACAGCCATCTGCCCATTGCCCTGAGGCAACTTAGAGGAGGCACCAGACTCTTGGTGTCTTATACGCAGAAGGTACACAATAAATGGGGGAGGTGATGTGTACTAGCAACAGCACTAAAGAAACAAGGCCATAGGCAAAAATATTATGAATTGTTGAATAATTCAGAAGACGGAACTCGAAGCGAGAAAAGCAGCCAAATCTGTGCAATATCAAGCAAAAAGCTTATGTAATTACTATAAAATAGAAATTTGGAGACGGTGGTACTGAGAGAAATCTTTATAAAATAAAAAGCCTCCTATTCTCCTTATACAACTGCTCCATCCTGCAGGGTTGTGGTTATTAATACAGCATGCACATCAGGAATTGAAGAGATTTATACCCCAGAGGAATTGTGTAAGTTGTCTCTGTTTCTCCAGTACAGTGGCAAACCCTGAAGCAGCTGAGTGCACTGCATGTTAATGGGTTTTTTGGATATTCTTCAGGAAGTTATCAGAAAGAGGTTGAAAATGAGCTCCGATTACTATAATCTGAGAGTCTCTGGTGGAAAGCACAACAATGTAACTTTGGAAAGTTAATGAATCTCTCAAGACCAATGGAAATTTGAGAACCCAACGCTAGGAAAATAATAACAATATGTTTCGTGATTTACTTTCTTTGTATTATGCTTTTGGACGCCAGATGTTTCAGATGGGACTTTTTAAATTGAAAATCAGAGATATATATATTTTAAATAGAGGAGCCCTTGGAATATTTTATACAAATAGAAGCAATATTAAATAGGTAACACAAAAACATTTCAGAAAGCATAACATAACTATTATTGAATTTCAAAATTAAATGTGTCAAAACATTGCAACTATTAAGGCAAATGTTAGAACCAGATTTAGAACCATAATTCACAAATACATCAGATTTTAACTCAATTTTAATTTGATTGTACCATTTCTCTCTTCCTATTGTCTTTTCAGAGTCAAAAACCATAGCAATACAATGTTTACATTGACATTTGTCAGTTTATTTGGTATCCAGAATCTAAAGATAATTCCTTTTGGAGAATTTCCTTTTTTGTGAAGATCAGTAGAAAGCAAGCTCCTAATTTCCACTATGAAAGTAAAAATATCTGGGTATTTGTCCTGCTCCCTGTGAGGTAAGGGAAAGGTCTACAACCTAACAAGTGAATTTTCCACTTCTCCCTGGAATTTGAAATCTAGTAGGGGTGATGAGAAAATACAGGGAGATTTGAGAAGTAATAACAGACATGATATCCATATGCATGGCGGCGGTTATTGATAAAGCATGCACATCAGTCAGGTTATTAATACAGCATGCAGAGCAACAGCAAAAAGCAGGGGTGAAATTGCTGTCCAGTTGCCTTCCTACTCAAACTCTTCTTATGCTATGACTGTCTTTTTTACTTTCTGCTTTCCTTGTTTTCACCTATGTTCTCAGCTGCCCCTCCACCCACACAGTGTTTCCATAAGCTTTATAAGCTACTGAAATCTTCACATACATTTATTTTCTGCATCATTTACCTGGCACTTTTCTCTGTTATTGGCAACATGAAACCTGTATACATTCCAGAGAACAGGTTGGAGGTAACAGATTCTCAAGGAAATGGGGAAATGTGGCTAAAATTAGTGAAATCTTACTAGTGTTCCAGGATTCAGTAGCAAAATATCTAATTAAAATAATGTCTTTGGAAAACAGGAACGAATGAAAAGACTCGCATAGAAAAGCATTCTGGAGGACAGCAAAATATAAAGGGGATTGAGAATTCAAGAACTGTAAGGGAGAGTCAGCCTCAAATAGCATAAATCTGGTTTCAGTGAGGAGATATTTGGACCAAACTTTGAAGGGAGGGAGGGAGTGCCTTGCAAATGCCTCAAGATAAGTGAGCAGGCAGAGAGAACAGCTAATGCCAGCCCTAAGGCAGGAGAACATCTGGCAAGTGTTAAGGACACAAATGACTTCTGTGCGGCTAGAGAGCATTGACTGAGAGTAGAAATAGATGATTTTCCTTTTTGTTTTTTAACCCCGCTTCCCTCTGGTCCCACCTGATTGGCCTAGGGGTAGCAATATGACCCCAAATAAAAATTTCCCTGGCATTTTTTTAAAAAGAACTTGGTAGAAATATGTGATTCTTCTCTAATAGTCATGTTGTGAGATGCAAGATACAGGCGTTGAGGTAGTCATGTGTATATGGTGGGAACTTTTCTGAGAAATATAAAATAATTACTTGGGGAGACGTAAAGAAAGAGGTATGTTCTGGGAATATTGCAATCTGGTTTATTTCCCTGAACCCAAGCTACACTAATGCCTTTCCTATCATTAATTTTTTTTTATTTTTAAAGAAGTTGTAGTTTAATAGAAAATTCACATAAAAAATATAGTGTTACCATATACCTCTGCCCCCCCCCCCCACCGCATTATTGACACTTTGCAGTAGTGTAGGATGTGCTGGTTTGAATCTTTCTGTACCCCAGAAAAGCCATGTTCTTCTCATCCTTCCCTGTGGGGGCAGACCTGTTGTTGGGTAGGACCTTTTGATTAGTTTGTTTCCATGGAGATGTGATCTCACCCATTCAAGGTGGGTCTTAATCCTTTCCTGGAACTCTTTATAAGAGATTGCTGAGAGAAGCTAAGAAAGATGACCCAGGGAGAAATAAGAAGGACCCACTTTGAAGCTAGAACCCAGGAGAGAAGGACAGCAGGCATTACCATGTATTTTCCCATGTGGCAGATGAGCCCTGGATGCCAGCTGCCTTTCCTCTGAGAAGGAATCCTCTTCTTCATGTCTTAACTTGTAACTTAATAAATCCCCTTTGTAAAATCCAATCCGTTTCTGGTGTATTGCGTTCCAGCAGCTTTAGCAAACTGAAACAGGTACCTTTGCTATCATTGCTGAAAGAATATTAAAATAGTACTACTAGCAGTAGTCCATAGTTTACATAGGTATATTTGTTCTCACATACCAACTAGTTATTAGCACCTTGCATTAGTGTGGAACATTAATTATAGTTCATGAGAGAATAGTTTTATATTTGTACTATTAACTATAATCCATCATTTACAAAAGGGTTCCCTGTGTTATACAGTCCTTTATTTCATCTTTTAATTTTTATTCTAGTTACATATATTTGATATAAAATTTCCCCTTTTAACCGTATTCACCTATATAATTCACTGCTGTTAATTACACTCACAATACTGTGCTACCATCACTGCAATCCATTTCCAAACTTTGCAATCAACCTAAATAGAAAGTCTGTATAAATTAAGAATTAACTCACTGTTCACTACCCCCAACCCAGCCCTGGGTAACCTATATTCTACATTCCAAGTGTATGAGTTTGCTTATTCTAATTAGTTCATATCAGTGAGATTATACAATTTTTGTCCTTTTGTGTTTAGCTTATTTCACTCAGCACAATGTCTTCAAGGTTCATAAATGTTGTTACATGTATGAGTACTACATTCCTTTTTTATTGGCATGGGCAAGCACAGTACATTCCTTTTTATGGCTGAATAATATTATTTTGTATGCATACACCACATTTTATTTAGTCATTCATTGCTTACTGGACTCTTGAGTTGCTTCCATCTTTTGGTAATGACAAATAATGCCTCTATGAACATCTGGGTGCAAATAGCTGTTCAAGTCCTGCTTTTAATTCTTTTGCATCTATACATAGTAGAGGATTGCTGGGTCATATGGTAATTCTATACTTGACTTTCTGACGAATGGTCAAACTGTCTTCCACAACAGCTCTACCATTTTACATTCCCAACAGCAATGAATGAGTGTTTCCAGTTCTCCACATCCTCTCCAACACTTGTAGTATTCATTTTAAAAAAAATAGTAGCCATTTTAGTGGTTGTGAAATGGAATTTCATCCAAGTTTTGATTTGCATTTCCTAAATAGCTAGTTATGTTGAGCATCTTTTCATATGCTTTTTAACCATTTATGTATCTACTTTGGAAGAATGTCTACTTAAGTCTTTTGCCCATGTTCTAATTGGATTGTCATTTTATTGTTGACATAGGATTTATTTATATAGTCTGGATATTAAACCCTGTATGATTTTGCTAAGCTACTGGAATGCACTATACCAGAAGTGGAATGGCATTTAAAAAGGGAATTTATTAAGTTGCAAGTTCACAGTTCTAAGGCTATAAAAATGTCCAAACCAAGACATCCAGGGACAGATACCTTGGCTCAAGAAGGTCAGTGGGTCTGTAATACCTGTCAGCTGGGAAGGTAAGTGGCTGTCATCTGCTTGTCCTTTGCTCCTGGTGTCTGTTACTTTCAGCTTCTGTTTCTTGTGGTATCCTCTCTAAGCATTTGTGGGTCTTCACTTAACTCCTCTGGAACACAACTCTGGGTTCTGACTTGCCTAACATCTAATGGAAAGGCACATGGTGACATCTGCTGGACTCTGCCCATGTCTAGGCATCTACTCTCTCTTTTGGCGCTCCAAGCATCTCCAAGCATCCATGTCTCTGTCAGCTCTGAAGAAACTGTTCTCCAAGTGTCTGCATCTGTGTAGATTCAGAAGTTTCTCCAAAATGGTCCTTATTTTAAAGGACTCTAGTAAACTAATCAAGACCAAACTTGAATGGTAGAGTCATCTCTAATCAAAAGGTCACATCCATAATTGGGCATGCCACTCCTCCATGAAGATAATATAATCAAAATTCACACCCAAGGGGTACAAGGGTAGTTCAGTAGCAAAATTCTCACCTGCCATGTGGGAGACCTGGGTTCAATTCCTGGTGGTGCTCCCACCCCGGCAAAAATAAATTCAACAAATGGTGCTACACTAACAGGATAGTCACGTGGAAAAAGAATGAATTGTGACCTGGGCCACACAGCATACCAAAAAAAAGATTCTGATGATACTTCCCTACATTTTCTTCTAGGAGTTTTAAAGTCCTGTTTCTTATATTTAGGTCTTTGAATCAATTGAGTTAATTTTTGTATTTGATATGTAATGGGATCATTTGTTATTCTTTTACATGTGGATATCCAGTTTTACCAGCACTGTGTTGATGAGACTGTTCTTTCCAAATTGACTGGTTATCCTGTGGGTTACATTACACCATCTATATCTATAACCTATTAATTTGAAAAAAAACAAAAGCTACCAACTTCATTTCAATAGCATGCATGTTCTTTGCTCCCAAATCCCTCTGTTTCCCCTCTTTATGTTATTTTTGTCCCACTTAACCTCTTTGTATTTTAGATGTCTCTTATCAGGAGCTGTGCCTTTTTCTTGTTTAATTGTATTCTAACTCTTACAGGAATTAAAGAGTAGAGTAGCAGGTTTTGCATTTACTCTCAATTACTGTTACTGAAGATCTTCATCATTTTTTCACACTATTCCAAGCCACTCTATCTTGTCTTTTTCTTTGAATCTGCAGATCTCCCTTTAGTAAACCTTATAAGTCTTTTGTTGATGATTGCCCAGTTTTTCTTTGTGAATATTTAAAAACTTCCCTCATTTTTGAAGGCTTATTTTTCTGGATAAAGAAGTTTTGCTGGTGGGTTTTCTCTATCAGTACCATAAACATATCATACCACTGCCTTCTTGCTTCCATGGTTACTGATGAGAAATATGCACTTCCTCTTATTGATAATCCCTCATATATGGCGAATTGCTTTTCTCTTGCTGCTTTCAGAATTCCTTCTTTATCTTTGGCTTTTGAAGTTGTGATTAGTATGTGTTTTGGAGTAGGTCTATTAGGATTTATTCCGTTTGGAATATTTTGTGCTACTTTGACATGTATACTTATGTATTTCATAAAAGTAGGGAATTTTCAGCCGTTATTTCCTCAAATATTCTTTCTGTTCATTTTCCTTCTCTTTTTCTTCTGGGACTACCATAATGCATTTTTGTTTTGTGTGTATCTGCTGCATTCAAATCCCTGTGACTCTGCTCAGTTTTTTCTGTTCTTTCCTCTATCTGTTCCTCTGACAGTATGATCTTGATTGCCCTGTTTGCTGATTCTTCTGCTTGTTCAAATCTGCTATTTTATGTCTCTAGTATATTGTTAATCTTCATTGTTGTACCTTTCATCTCCATAATTTATCTTATGTTACTTTTTATACTTTCAAATTCTTCTTTATGCTCACATATTGTCTTCTTAATATCCTTTAGCTCTATATCCATATTTTCTTTCATCTCCTTGAATTGATTTAGGAGATTTGTTTGAACATCTTTGATTTGTTGTTCCAAATTCTGTGTCTTCTCTGAAGTTTTAAAGCTCCCTTGACCTGGCCACATCTTCCACTTTCTTAGTATGACCTGTCATGTTTTGCTTATGTCTGGGCAGCTGATTATTTTGATATGTTAACTCTGAAACTCAGTTTCTCCCTTTTGTCTATGGTTTTATTGCTATTTGGCTTGTGTTAAGGCTCTTCTTTGATGCTTGCTCTAACTTATTCTGGACCTTTAGTGTAGCACTTTTCCACTGTTGAGATTTTCTCAGCTCTTCTTCATCTATTTCTTGTCCTGGATATATAGGTCAATTTTCAAGAATGTACTTTTTGTGCAATTGCTTCTTTTCCAAGAGAAAGCTTCCTTTCCTCTGTTCCTTCTCCAAGAATCTTGGTTTGTTTTCCTTGTTTTCATACAAAATTTTCTCCCCAGCCCTTATGATTTGTTTAACCTCTCTCCCTTACTCCTTTTCTTTACAGTTTTTGGTTTGGGAACTCACCCTGACTTACACAAGTTCAGCACTCAAACCCTCTACCTCTTTTATTTTCTTATTTTATGTTTTCTACCTTTGCATTCTTCCCCATTAGGATATCCTCCCCACCTCCTTCTCTAAATCTCTCTCTCTTTCACTTTCCTCCTGGGGACCCTTTTGTATTCAGCCTGCAACATTACTCAGCAACTTGCATTCTCTCCTGGGTCTCTTTGGACTTGGTTCTCTGTGCCTGGAGGGATTCAGACCAGGCTACCCAAACGAGGAGGAGGGGTCCAGACTAGTGTGCCCAGAATGGAAACCTGCCTGATCTTTGAGATTATTTTTATTTTTCTTTGATTCAGCATTTGTGGATTTCTTTCCCAGTCCCTATCATCTTCCAGAATTCCAAGCAAGTGGGATTTGTCCTCTATGAGCTGATTCTGAGGGGATACTTTTCCAGGGGATACCTTCAATCACCATGTTGCTGACATCCCCTATAGCTTCTTAAACTGATGGATTATCCTGTATTTCCCACTTAAGTTCAAGTAGGGTTCTTATCATTTTAGACCCAAAGGCTCCCTCTCATCAAAAGAAAAGGATAAAACAAAAAGAAAACAAAACAGGGAGTATGGTGAGCTGTACTGTGGGAGGCCCAGAAAGTGGTTCAGAACCTCTTCCCCTTGGCCATACCGTCCCCTGTCCACGGTTTCTGAGGCACCACCAAATAGTCCCTAGATTTACACTACAAATAGCTTGGAAACAGTGCCCCAGTCTGGTTGAAAAAAGTTCCTAAAAATCTTAATAGTGATACCTAATTAACTCCCACTGGTTTTCTATTTCCCCTGTTTTCATTTCCTCCCTTCAGCTCATCTTCCTTTGATTTGTTTTCCTTTCCTTTTACTCAACCACACATCTTCCTCCCCTCCTTAACACTATCCCTCTAAATGTCAAAATCTTCCCAGTGATTGTGACTGTATTCTAATCTCACCATCTACCCCTTTAACCCATGACCCCATCAACTAGAAGAAATCCCTTCTCTATTTGAACTCTTTTGGCTCTTATCCACTGCTCTTTCATTCCATTTTTCAATTCTAGCTGGTATGATTTTTATTTAAATGCTCTTTTACATTAATCAATAAATATTTCATGGAAAGCAATGCAAAAATAGGTTGAACTTAGTGACCACTATAGTATATCTGATATGTTTTCTACACATCTTTGAGTGATAGATGGAATATTTATTGAGGATTGTCCAAAGCATATGATATTAAGTCATTTTGGCCATAGTTCAACTGAATTTATCTTTGTGGTAAGTAGATTATGTCAGAGAGCTACATATCTACAGCAGAGCCACAGAATTTAATTTACAGCAAAGTTTGGAAAAATACCCAAGTTATTCAAATAATATAAAGCCACATGTAGAACATTCTTCCAATTGTGCAGAGAGAAGAAAGTGATCATATCTGAAGGGTGGGATTCGTGGGAAAAGGAAATGAGGGAGAAAGAAGGGCAGTAGTTTCCATTTTGTGTTTGTTTATGCTTTTTCTTCTTTTCATTTTTGCAATAGATACTTTCTAAAAAATAAATAGGAAACAGCTCTGGAATTTCACTTTCTTTTTTGCAAAGGTGTTAGTACACATTCTTTTTTTATAATGACCTATAAAATAATTGTCTTTCTACTGTAAGCACCCACAAGTTCAAGCATGAGACTTTTTTCTCGACAAAGGGATTTCTCGTCTTTTTTTGAAGCTGAATTACATTGTGGTTTATATATAGTAGCATACCTTATTTCTTCACACAGTAAATAATTATTTTGAAAGATATTCTTCGGTTCCTTTACTTCTAAAACAAAGAATTAATGAGGCAAAGATTAAATTAATATATGTAAAGTAGTTTTTACAGTGTGTGGATCAGAGTAAGGGCTCAAAATGTAGAAACCATTATCATTCCCTCCTTTCCTGAAAGTTAATGACTATGATGTTTTAAATTCTAAATATCTGGTATTGGGCGGGCCATGGTGGCTCAGCAGGCATATCCTTTCTTGGATCTTAAAATGTAAAAATTCAAAATCTATTTTGTTAGGTTGGGGGAACAGGGAAGGTCACCATGACTTGAGCTGTGTAAAATGTGCCTCCCCTTTTAGACGCTACCTAACCCTCTTGCTTAAAATCCGCCCACACCAGGACCCAGGGGTGAGCTCACAACCCCCTACCTGTAGTTCTGTGAGCTCTGCCTGGGATCGCAGGAATAAACTAGCTCACTTTGATGTTTCTTGGTCTGCCTCTTCTCTCTTTCGCCTCCTAAACCTTATATATTTCAGTTACTTTTCTAATATAATAGAAATTGTGTGTGGATAAGATTTTTTTTTTCAAACATTACAAAAAGTCAGAAAAAGGATAAAGCGCTCTTCATCTTTTGGGCAGCCACTGTTAACACCTTCTGTTTTTAGTTCTTTTAATGGTTAGCATCAGAACAGTGTATAGTATATTTTTATTCCTGATTTTTAATTGCAAGCTTTATTTTTTGTCTCCTTTCAACATGTAACAGAAATGTCTTCTGTGACATTTTATTGAATTATATTTTGCACTAGTGGTATAAAGCTGAGGGAAAAAAGCAGTAGAGTGTATGAAGACATATAAAGGCAGTTGGGCAGGTTTACTGGGCAAAGGAGAAAAATGGAGAAAGAAGATATAGCAGCATTATGTTCATCTTATATAGACACTGATTTTCAAAATATTATTTTTAAATTTACTTTCTACTACCCATTTACTCTCACTTCTGCAGAGGACTATTCTGGATCTGGATAGCATTGGACCTCAATATTTTTATTCTAATATTTAGTCTTTTTAAAATTTACTAATTAAAAAAATTACTTCCAAATTGTGACCTTCACTAAGTGTTTGGCATCTCTTGACTTTCATTTCATTTATTCATCTGACTCATACTTTTTCTACCCTTGTTTTCTCATCTTTGTGATTTCTTCACATCCATCATTTGAACATATTACCTTACTGCTCTTTGTATATTTCATAAGTAATCTTATTTCATAAGTACTTTTTGGTTCAATATTAGGTGGAACTAAGAAAATCAATGTGATTCATTCACCCGTGTAATTATTGAACAGAATCCTGTATCTATTGCTTTTACTATATTGCTGGCTTCAAATGTCAGGGTAGAAAAGAATTTAATAAAGTCTCAAGGTACAGATAGGGTCCAAAAACCCGATTCTCTAACATGGAAGAGTATTATTTGACAGAGTAATAGAGTAAATATTATTGTAGAATGTTAAACAATAGTCCCATCCTAAGGTAATAATTCAATGTTTTGTTAGTCACTCTCCATTTAAAATCATTGAAGGAGTCTGGAAATGAGTACTTGTTATATAATTATAACTGCCATACATGCTAATTAGATTATATGTATATATATGTACAGGCATATATTTGTATTTATATATATTTACACATAAATATATAAATGTATATATATTTACACCTAAAGATACTGTTTTAAAAATGTGGCGCATTTATATAAAATTTGCCCAAGACTGCTAGAAATTACCTTAGAAAGAACAGATGACAAATGCAGCATAGTAGCATTGTCACAGTGGCTTTATACACATTAGTTGCTGAGCTTTTGTTAGATTAGTACCTACAAAATGACCTAGTGTGCTTTTATAGGTTAGAGATTCTTGAATTCTACCCATAGATATTTTGATTTGGTAGGTCTGGTTGAGGCCCTCAAATCATTGTTTTCCTTAAATTATTTTCTTTAAGTTCCTAAGGCAATTATGGTAGGTACTCTGGTTTTGGAACCACAGAAAAAGATGATTAGAACCGGCCCAATTCTTACCCAGTGTGGCTCAATTGATGGCTACATTCCAGACACAGTTCTCCAACCCTCAGATCCCAAGAGATATTCATGGAAGAGCAGAGTGGTCAGAGCCTAAATAAATATATATATATACACACACACACAGGGCTGACAAGGACATCAGAGTGCCAGTATGTTAACTGTCAGTGAGAAGTACAAGTATCCAGTGTAAGAGAATACTTCCCATTGCAAGATATAGGGGAAACTGATCATAGTCTGTGTTTGTGGTAAATATGTGTGGGTAAATATGAAATCCAGAAAATGAGGAACTAGATAAAAATTGAATTTTAATGTGTAGATTTACTTTTCCAGATGCAGGTATTTCACATTTATGAGTGTTGCCGATATGACTAGAAATATTCAAAATCTATTTGCTCATGTTTTCCCACTATGGGCAACATTTACTTTATAATTCCCTTTTTGTTCCTTGCAGCCTTAGATTATGACTCAACCTTTGAATTGACACACTTTCTTCAAATTTGTTAATGTACTTGTTCAGGACACAATTAAGCCATGAGGTCCTGGGAACTAATGTTCTTTTTAAGTGAATTTGATTATCTAAGTTCTGAGCCCTGGGTTTACAATTTAATTTTTAGGGGGAAATCTGATTTGTCTCATTTCTAAGTCTTTAATAAGACTTTGAAGTAGCACCCAAGTAATAATATAAAGGCCTGTAGAGACTATAGGGCTGTTTTCTATATTCTATTATATATATATAGATATAGATATAATAATACTCATTTTTATATTTTTATATAGACATAGATTCAGGAAATTGTAAGATTAATGAATTTAAGGAAAGAAAGAACTGCACTAAGAATAGGAGGAACTAATGAGTTCATGTAGTCACATAAATACATAAATATGTGGACATTGCAGGAAACATTAGCTCAGTTTCATGAGATGAGTTAGGTGCAAAACCATCTCTCCATCTTTGGAAGAGAAATCTGTCTTATGCACAGGTCATATTTACCATGGTTCATTAAATATTAACTGGTGGCCATGCTTATAGTTTCCCCTCAGACAAGAAGGAGCTAAGGTGGGAAGGAGTGAAAGCAGTTCTGCCTAAGTTGTTTCTCACTTGGTATAAGTGACTAAAAGCAGGATGAGTGGGGCATTATCATTTTAATCAGATTTTACTTGTTTCTTGTAATTTGGAGTTTTGTCATAGCAAAATGCTTAAATCAAGATAAATGGATCTGAGCCAATTTAGAAATTCGACACGACATATGTTTCATTTCAACACAACATAGATTTCTATACCCTGAGCATGTCAACATACGTCTTTGTCCTTTATTTTTGTATTTCTAAATCCCTGTATTCATTACTTCAAGGGTAAAGGGAATAAACTGACTTTACTCTGAGTTTGGGTTAACAGAAGATGGGACTTCATCAACATAATATGTTATCATTTTGTACTCCAATTCCTCTTTTCCCCTTACCTATTTATCCCAGGGGTAGAGACTACAGACTGCACAAGTGTCTATCCCCCTGTCTTCCCTTTAATAATAGAATATCCTGAGTGCTAGCTGAGAATATGGCAACCAAGTTACACTTTCTATCCTTCCTTGGAGGCAGGTGTGGCCACAGACTGCTGATAGAAATATATGCCGCTTCCCAGCCACCCCCTTAAAGTAACTTTCCCTGCCTCACTTCCCACTGGCCAGAAAATGATGAAAACTGAATAACCTTGGGATCCTCGATGCATCTGTCATTCTATGACCTCTCCCTGACTATTACATGGGAGAGAAATAAATGTCTCTCTTATCTAAGACCCAATATTGGCTAAGATACTACCACTTAAAGACTTCACATAGCTAATCCATTCCCAAATTCTTATTACTTAAGCTGCAGATGATATCACAACTGATTGCTTTATTTTAAATTACCTCCAAGACATAACTGCTCAAAGTAGCAGTAATTCAAGGTCTGTGTTGGGTCTCC
The DNA here is from genome assembly GCA_004026745.1 of Myrmecophaga tridactyla. Lineage (NCBI taxonomy): Eukaryota > Metazoa > Chordata > Mammalia > Pilosa > Myrmecophagidae > Myrmecophaga > Myrmecophaga tridactyla. The sequence continues at coordinate 70,038 of PVIY010002328.1, read as the reverse complement.
CCCAATTCCTTCAAATATATAAGACTCAAGGGGGTTTAATCAGCCAAAACGGAAAGTTTTGCTTCCAAATGACAAACTAAGAGAGATCTACAGGTTTTATGTTTGACGTCATTACTATTTTTGAATCAGAAAGTCACTAAGGCTAATATATTGTTAATTACCTAAGGTGTGTTAATGGTATTACAGTCACTGAATACAAAGTTCCTATTTATATCAAATTTTTTACAATGTCTGCAATTTACTTACATTTGATTAAAATATATAACCAATATATGATATTTTTTAGACAGTTAAAGTTGAGCATAGACTTGGTATTAAATGATAATATTAAGGAATTATTATCAATTTTGTTAGATGTGATATTTTAGACAACAAGCACTCCTAAATCACAGTAGGACAGAATGCCAATAAAATAAAAGAGATTGATGCATTACCAAAAATAATGAACTCCTAGCAGTCACGAAATTATGACGACAAAATACTTTATGTCCTCAATGTAGACTATAACATGTCAGTTCAAGAGCTAAGAGAAATAGTCAAGAAGCTGTGGCACATCCAGAAAAGAAAATAAATCATGAGAAGAATTATTCCTATAAATATATATATATAAATCCCCTTAAAAAAAAAAGCAAGGACCACTCTTTGGGCATTTCTTTTTTAAAAATTTTGATCTTAATGCTGAAAGAAGACAGATCTTTCAATGAGAATGACTCATAGTCCCAGTTCCTTCTCTCCTGATTTGTTAAAACTGATTAGTCTAGGGGGTGGCTGCCGTGGCTCAGCAGGCAGAGCTCCGACCTGCCGTGCTGGAGGTCTGGAGTTCGATCCCTGGTGCCTCCTGCCCATATGCAAATTAAAAAATAAATAAATAAATAAATAAATAAATAAACTGATTAGTCTAGGAAGACCTCAGAATTATTTCTAAGATCAGGTGTCTCATTCAAGAATTTGAGAGGCTTCGGAATCAAAATCAAAGAAAGCACTAAATCTGGTAAAGCTAAATCTCATGAAAGGTGTATTTTGAACATTGGAGGATTTAGAAGTATGAACATCTAATAGGCGTCCTCTCCGATGCTACCAGAGACGGTATCAGGTCATTGTTACGTTGCCTATCTCCTGTCCCGTTTTTTCAAGCTTGTGTAATCAAGCTTACATCCATACTTCTCTAGTGAAGCTCTCCTTCTACAGATCATCAATGCCCTCTGCGTTATCAAATGTCATTTTTCTGGTCACATTTGTTTGATTTTCTAGCAATCGTCAAACCTGTTGTCCACACTTTGATTCTTGAAATACTTTTTTTGTCTCTTGGAGCAATCCTATGTGACTGGCCACTCTTTCTCATCTGTTAAAAGACTTCTAAAATTGATGTGTTCCAGGTTCATATTATTTATAACAATAATGCTAAATAACATATTCAAAAATTTTGACTTTTCTCCCAAATCTTCCCTCTCCCCCCAAAACTGGTCATACTAAAAAACATCACCAGTTGTTAAGGCCAAAACCTTTATGGCAATTTGCAACTCTTTTCTTTCTTTTCAAACCCTCTTTCAATAGATTGTTTTTGTCTTAAGAATTTTTTTTCAAAATATATCCGTATCTATCTGCTTATCAGCATCTCTTTCTACCATGCTAATCCAAGTTACCTGAAATAATTCGGTGGGCTGCTTCCCACCTCCATTAGGGCCTAGGGTATTTAAATTATTGTTCGATTTTACAAACATACTCCAAAACAGGGAGCTTAATATTAATAACCCTTCTATACCCTTCACCGAAGTTAAATAATTATTAAAATATTTCTTTAAATTTTTTGTGAAGTATTTAAACATACATCACAGATAAGCTGCACAGCTATTTCACCCATAAATACTTCAATATGCATACATCTAATAGGTAAGCACATTTTTAGCATACCCATAAGGCCATTCTCACACCAACACAATAATTCCTAAATATAACCCAATGCCAGTTCATATTGAAATATGTTCTATATTCTGAAATGTCTTTCCATGGTTGGTTTACTTGAGTCAGGATCTAAATAAGTTCCGCATACTACATTTAGTTGTTAGTTTATGAACCTTTTATTCTAACACCAAATCCCACCTTTACTTGTCATTATTTCATTGTACAAACTGGGATATTTCTCTTGTAGTTTTTCTGACACTCCTGTAGCCCTTATTCTTTGGAAAACTGTAAAATCAAGAGGCTGAATGAGATTCAATTACCATTTTGAAGGCAAAAACCCTTCAGCAGTGTGGTTGTGTACTTTTGCATCATATCATGAGATTCATAATCTGAATTTATTTGCTCTGTGCTAAGATGGATCAATGGCATCAGCTGAGTTCATGCCATTCCTTTCTTTCATATGTTCCCTGATGAAGTTACGCCTTTTTTTTATTTTGCCAACATATTTCTTGAATCCTAGGACAAATGTATAAGTTTGGCTGACTATTATCAAATTACTCTCTACTGAATTTACACCAATAGGTATTCCCACCAGCAAAGTATAAGAATGCCTGGTCCCTCACATTCATACCGGGAGAATTTATTGTCAACCACTTGGATTCTTGATAATCTGATATGTGAAAAATAATACCAGCCTTAGAATTAGAATTTGTATTTTAATTATTGTGAGATTGAACATCTTTTTATATGTTTGTGAGACATTTGCATTCTTCCTTCTATGAAGAATCAATTATATTTTTCCCCATTTCCTATTGGATAGAGTTTTGTACTTTTTGTTCTCAAATATTTTGAAATCTTTTAATATTAAGAATATTATTCCTTGGGATGTAAGTTGCAAATAATTTTTCATGGGCTTGCATGTATATTTTGACTTTTTTTCCACAATGAAATTTAGTCAAGCTTAATTTTTATGGTATCAGGGATTTGAGTTAACTGTTTATCCCACTTCCAGAATATGAAGTAGTCCATGACATTTTTTACATCTAAATAACTGATCCATTTTGTATTTAACTTGGTACAATGTGAGGAATAGATGGAATTTAATCTTTTATTTTTTCATATAAAAACCAGTTGTACTATTTATTAAAAATTATTACTTTCTCCATTGATTTCGAATGCTGCAATATCATAAAAATTTGTTAGATGTATTTAGGTCCGTTTCTGCAGTTAAAATTCTATTTCATTGATCTATGAACCTAGTCATCTGCCAGTACTACTTTGTTATTTTGTTTGTTTGTTTGTTTGTTTGTTTGCATAGGCAGGCACCGGGACTCGAACCCAGGTCTTCAGCATGGCAGGCAAGAACTCTGCCTGCTGAGCCGCTGTGGCCCACCCTACTTTGCTTCAACGTAAAAATTTATTATATACTTTAACATCCAGTATGTCAAGCCCTACCCACCTATTGTGTTTCTTTTTAACACAGTGGCTTTTTAAAATATATTTCAATACCTAGTTTATCTATCAGTACACCCAATAATTTCTTTTATTATTGAGGTTAATGCAGATAATTTGTCTTCTCTCTTAAGAATTTATAAACATGATCTAACTCCATAAAAAACAAACAAACACATGTTATATGTATTGGCTTTGTGTGTAAATCATGAATTCTTAGGGAGAACTGACATTTTATGATGTTGTGTCCTCTAAAGAATATTGCTTATTTTCCCCTTTCTTCAAGAATACACTCGTATTTTTCAAGCCTGCTTTATTGTTTTTCTCTTATTTTCTCATAGACTTTTCCCACAATTCTTTCTAGGTACATTCTAAGTATTTTATTTTATTCTTGATACTGAAAATGGGGTCTTTCTATCCATTGTATATTCTAACTTATTTTCTTTATATGAACGCTATAGCTTATCTGTGTTACTTTGAGAAATTTTCTTTCCCTCTCAATTTTTTATTGATACTCTCGTATTTTCCACTTATCCAATCTTATCATATGACCATAGTTTTGCCAGTTTGCTTTTCTAAATTTCATATCTCTAATTGTTTGTGGTGGTCCAATTGCATATATGTATATATATATAAGATATGTATATATGTCTTAAAACAAATGTTACTTATCAGTGGGGATAACATTCATGCTAGTTGCGTTTCTGACTTAAACAATGAGCTTCTTGTGTTTTCTCAACAAGGCAGATTTTTGGACTAATATTTAGATCATAAATTAGATACAATGTAAATATGGATATAAATATAGGTATAGATATATTAGATAATATTTTAAAGTATCAATAAATTCCTATATCATTGTGTGATATTTTAAAAATCAAATATGGGTATTCTGTGTTGTCAAATGCCTCCATACATGAAAATCACCACATGATATCTCCCCAATGTGATGTACAATTTTCTGATATAGAATTACACTTGAATTTCTATTCCAAATAAACCTTGTCATATATATTATTTTTATGTGCACTTGGTTTTATTTCCTAACATATTAAGATTTATCAGTATTCATCAAAGAGACATTAATTTCCTTTTGTTTCTGTGTGCCATCTCTGTGAGTTTTTGTCATTTCTTATTACAGATTATTTGTAAGTTTTCCTTATTTTGAATTCCCTGGATAGTTTAAGTAGTATTGTGATTTTCTAACATATAATTTTTATTGTTCTTGTGTTAGCTCATCAGGGCCTGGCACATTTTATGGAAGCAGCTCTTTAATACATTTCTGTGCATTTTTAAATATAGAAGCTATCTATTTTAAATTTTCCATCTCTATTTATCTACTTGGTTAATTTTATTTTCTGAAAATGCTATTTCATCTAGGTTTTCAAGTTTATTGACAAAATAATCTAATGTGGTTTTTTTTGCAATTTCTTCTGTTCTGTTGGTTTTATTCTACTTTAATTCTTCTTATTATATATATTTATGCTTTCTCCAATATTACAAAAATACTATCTCAGAATAATATTACATAATATTATCATCACCAAATACATTATTTAGACTGTTTAAATTTTTACATCTATAAATATAAAAAGATTTATGAATTGATTTTCATATTTAAATTACGAAATCCTCTGGCACATCCGAAATTTCAGTCTCACAGTTAAACCAAATGTTTCCTTAGCATTCGGGATACTTACCATGTTTTAGAACGCAGATTAATGTGAAATGTCTTCATCTGTAGGAAGTTCCCTTCCAATTCTGTGTATAGCTTCTCCCATTTGGACTATATTCTCCTATAATGGAAATTAACAAATACCATAAGTGAAAAACGTGGGAGGAATGTTAGTTTATCGCAGAGCAATTCCCTATTTTCTGGGATCATAACCCATGAGGTCCTAGTGGCTTTGATTGCTTTGCATCGAGTAGTGATGATTGTTTAGGTGTTTGGTATTTTATCAAGCTTTCAAAATTGTTAACAGGAGAATAGTTTGATACAAACCACAGTGTTGCCACCAGAACTATGGAATCGTTAACTGTTTCCTCCTACTCTTACTACCTTGTCATCTGTTTTCTGCACAGCAAATCAGAGAAATCTTTCAAAAATGGAAATAAAAGCATATTATCCTCCTACTTTTAGCCCTCTGACATCTTCCCTTTGACTTGAAAAAAAATCCAAGCTCCTCACTATGTCCCAAATGTTATCTACAAGCTGGTACCCAATACCCATTCTGACGTCTCATTTCACTTCCTCCTCCGGATTCATTTATGTTTCTCACATGCCCAAGCATATTTGTTCTCTAAAGCTTCTGTACACCTCATTCTGTCTTCCTGAAGCCTGTAGTGCAATAGCTTTTCCAGGTTGGCTGTCCTTCATCTTTCAGGTCTTGGCACAAAAACTCTCCTGATCATGCTTTCCTACGTCAGTTCCAACAAGCTGTTCTGTTTTTTGTTTTTTTTTGTAAAATTACAATTTGGAAATTATTATTTTTTGTTTATTGACCGTTTTATTATTCATCTAATATAAGCAGGGATCTTGGCTGCTTCTTCTCTAATGTATGTTTAGCCTTGATGGGATACCTTAGTAGGTCCTTAAGAAATATTTGCAATATGAATGAATAAGCTGTTAAGTTATCAGTATTTTTAATATGAGAGTGACATTGTAAAATTTAGGGCCCTTCAAACACATCAAAAAGTAAACATTGAATTTAAGGAAACCTATAACTTTAAGCATAACATCTAGAATATGCTTTGCTCTCCACAGTTTGTGTGAATCTGGTCAAGTGATTTAATCTTTAGTGAGCACCTGTTATTTTCAGCTGTAAAATGGAGTAGTGAAAGTTCCCTTCCAATTCAAAAATATCGTGATTACTTTGTTACTTAACATAATTTTGAATTTTAAAATTAAAACTTATAGTATAATCCTGTTCATTTAAAAAAATCATTGGTGTATTGGTTTCAATAGGGATTTTATCGGCTATATTAATTTTACAAGGGAATTCCATTCTCTTTTCATCTCAATTATCTTTAATGCCTTTTTATGTGTCATAAATACCAAACAATATTAAAGAAATTTATTAAAGAAAGCTTTAACATGCATGCCATGGAGGAGAATATGAGTAATATTGAACTTTCCTATGTAATTTTTACTCTGCATATTGAACTTGCTACCTTTTACATGAATATGAAATAGAGTAAAATTGATGGCACAATCCTCTTTGTTATGGGATGAAAGAACAAAATCTTCAAGGAAAAGTTATTAAAGAAACATATCTATAACAATAAAAAGATGAAGTTTGTCTGTTCATTTACATCTGTCTCTGATGTTATGAATATTAGATCATATTTTTAAACTCTGATAGTTTCATAAGACAGCCCATTTTTGATAAGCTGTGGTAGTGCTGCTATAAATATAAAAAGATTTATGAGTTGATTTTCATATTTAAATTACAAAATCCTCTGGCACATCCGAAATTTCAGTCTCATAGTTAAACCAAATGTTTCCTTAGCATTCGGGATACTTACCATGTTTTAGAACACAGATTAATGTGAAATGTCTTTATCTGTAGGAAAGTACTATAAAACTATCTTCACGATTGGTCTTCTGGATATATTATAAAGGAATTGAAGAGTCTCCTTTTTCAATCATTAAAAAAAGGTAATAAAATTCAAGCTGCTTCTTCAAATATCACTATTTAATAATGTATTCTTTTCTTAAGAGTACTATTTTAACAAACTGAAAAAGATTACATGCATACTATAAAATCATTAAATCTCATTAGTGTCATATGTTTGCAAAAGAATATTTCTAATGTTATAGTTTTCATGTGATAACTGATGCAAAGATCAAATGAAAATCATGTTTTCAGAATTTATATCAAATCATTACTTTGCCGTGATCATTAGAAACATACTGCCATATTTTATGTTCAATAGAACTTACTTTTTTTAAAATCAAAGAATCTTTACTGTTTTTCATGATTACAAAATGATTCATTAAAAATAAAATTAGAATGAATCATATCCCAACCAGAAAATGAAAGTATTTTGTACTACTAATCTCCAGAGAAACTACTCCTTTTATTGTTTGGCAAAAATCCTTTTCATAGTGCAGACATAGCACTCTTCAGGAGAAATGGGATGAACTCATGAGCTAATGAAGAGGAATTTCCTGACAGCACCTAAGATTCCTTTGAGCTGTAGTGGAATGAAAAGCAAGGGGAAAGATATTCATTCATCAGTAAGCAGCAGTGCTATTGCTGTGGGGCCAAAGCACAGTACTGTCTGCTGGGAAAGAGAAACAAGTTATGAAATGAAGCTGAGGTGCAATCTTTATACAGGCAGATGCAGACTTTTATTTTATTCTTCTTTTTTATTTTATTGAAATTTTCTAAATGTCTAGACAATTACATGATTTCAGGATACATATACACACATGCACATATATAAATTTTCCCTCACTGCAAATGGAGCAATAATTTATCTAGCTGCCTAGCTTCTTTGAAGGTTGAACTTGTGCAACTAGCTTGTTTGTCAGTAAGGAGTTCAACTGGTCTTTTAGCTAAGTTCTCTAAAATCAAAATGAAATAAAAAAAATACCTCCTTCTCCCTTTCAGAAAGTACACTGCAACCACGTCCATGCATTTGTACTTTTGTGATTGTTGTGGGGGGAGCTGGAGCATGTTACTTATGGATTCAAATGTTTCCTGTGGCACACGTCATCTATTAATCCAAACGAATTTTACCATTTATGGTTGTTAGATTGAAGAAAGGAAATTTTGATTTATCTTAAGAAAATAAATTATGATGTTGATGACTAATAAAGAATGTGGGTGCAAGAATTTTTATTTATCATGCCTAACTTCATTTAAAAATATGATGCGCTCATGCAACCACATACATGTTTTAAATGACTATTGCTTTCCCCATGGTCTGACATCCATGGAAACCACTGGAGGCTATCTTAGGAAAATTTTGTATGTTATTTTCTGGCTTTTTCTTAATTCTTTCAAAAATAAGTCAATAATTTTCTGATGTCCCAAACTTATCTTTTTATACCAAAGATATTTCAAACATCTCTCATTATTCCCCTCCACATGTGTGGAAAGGCAAGTCAAATAATATTGCATAATTTTTTACTTTATTTATTTTAAGATTTCTTATGGAATATTTCAAACACAAACAGTAGCAATACTATCATAACAAAAAAAATTTTACTCCTCCACTTGGAAAACAAACAAACCTTACAAAAGAGTTGAATCTTTTCAGTACCTTTCTTCCCTTGCCACCAGAGTCAAATACTATCCTGAATTTGGTGGTGATTCTTGAGTGTTTATTTTTAATTTTGATGCATATGTATATGTCCTTAAGCAATAAATATTATTGTTTACCCTTTAAATTTTTAAAAATATTTTTATTGTAAACAGCAAACAAACATACCAACATTCTTGACATGCAAACATTCTTGACATGGTTACAATCAATGGCTCACAATATCATCGCATAGTTGTGTATTTATCACCATGATCATGTTTTTGAACATTTGCATCTCTCCAGCAAAAGAAACAAAAAAAAAAACCTCATCATGCCATACCCCTTACCCCTCCCTTTCATTGACCACTAATATTTTAATCTACTCAATTTATTTTAACCTTTGTTCCCCCTATTATTTATTTGTTATCCATATTTTTTACTCATCTGTCCCATACATAGATAAAAAGAACATCAGACACAAGGTTTTCACAATCACAGAGTCACATTGCAAAAGCTCTATCATTATACAATCATCTTCAAGAAGCATGGCTACTGGAACACAGCTCTACAGTTTCAGGTACTTACCTCTAGCCACTCCAATTCACCATAAACTAAAAACGGGATATCTATATAATGCCCAAGAATAACCTCCAGGATAACCTCTCAACACTGTTTGAAATCTCTCAGCCACTGACACTTTATTTTGTCTCATTTCTCTCTTCCCCTTTTTGGTCAAGAAGGTTTTCTCAGTCCCTTGATGCTGAGTCCCAGCTCATTCTAGGATTTCTGTCCCACATTGCCAGGGAGGTTTATACCCCTTGCCCTTTAAATTTTATTTACATATACAGTACTTTGTGTTCCATTTGTTGGATTTTGTTTCGCTAAATATCATATCGGTGAGATTCATTGAGTTGCTGTCTAGTACGTGCAGTAGTGATGTGGTAGAGTAGTCCAGTATATGTATACTCCACATCTCATTTGTTCTTCTACTTGTATTTTTCTCATTCCCATGCCTTTTCATTTATCCAGAAGCACAATCATCAATCAATAAATCATCATGTAGATGATCTGGCTCCATCACTGGGCCCTCCTAGCATGTAGGTTTCTTTCCCTGCATCATCCTTGTATATGAGCTGTTTCAGATCTGGTGGCTCATCAAAATCACCTGGAGACCATATTTTTAAAAATCCAACTCCACCCTAGACCTTCTGAATCAGTCTCCCAGGTTGTGGCCAGGAAAATGTATACAAAATAATAAAATAAACAACACAAACGATTCTAATATACAAACAGATTAGAAACCATTGATATAAAAGACAGGGGTGCATTTGTTTTAGCTTTTTATTAATAAATAAGACATACATGCAGAAAATTTCAAATGTCATAAATCCACAATTCAGTGGATAAGGATGAACTTTTTTTGTAATGTTGTCTGCCTTTTCTTTTCTTTTCTTTTCTTTTTTTTTCTTTTTGCATGGGCAGGCACCAGAAATCAAACCCTGGTCTCCTGCTGTTGTCTGCTTTCAAAGCCAAATAAAAATTATTTTGTCCACCTGCTTATTTTAGCAAAGACTTTAAGGGGAAAAACAAAAATAGCCTGTAATATGTAGAAAATAAAATTAAAATGACAAGGAGATAGTAAATAATTAACAACTTGTCCAGTTTTTGTGCACGTAATTTCCTCCTAGTAAATCCATTTAAAAACATCCTGGTCCTTCTAAAGACCTAGCAAGGTACAATTATTATTGACTCTAGCTGAAAACATAGTTACAAAATGGAGTTGGAAAATCAGAAGAACTATAGAAATTGTAAATTATGAGTCAATGGAGAGAGCGTTTACCAAAGATGCATGAAGAATGTAGCAAGCCAGCAAGACTTCATATTTAGCAGAACCATAACAGAAGCAACAATTCTTGGATACATTAACCAAATGCCAAAACATTGTCCTATGTGTCATCAGAAAGATGTCTGTAGGAATGTGATGAAAGTGTGATAAACTTTCAGAAGCCTTGAGAAAGCATAGGGTAATCAACATTCTCTTATCCAAGAAAACAAGTTCACCTAGTAAAATATAAAAGTTATAAAAGCAAGGGAGATAAAAACCATGGGAAAGCATTGTCCTAAGAAACCTAATGATGCAACAGTTGTTTCTTTTCCATTTCACAAGAGGACATGGTTACCTGTGGACACAGAGAACAAATCAAAATTTATTAATGATCATGTAAGTTGAACTGAAGTCGCTGAACTCCACAGAAAGTTATATTATGAATGTGTTATTATTACTATTAATATTGATGTTAATATAAGCATCTGAATCACTACAGTGTGTTATCATTTGAATCAGCTCTCATTCTGTGATCTTGGGATGTCTTCCTCCTGCATAATAACGAGATTATATATTAATAGTGTCAACTTCTCTGGAGACATGAATATAGTAGACTATAAATGTATTTGAATTAGATTATTTCTCAAATGGGCTTTATCTATCTTAAAAATTATCTTCAATGTTCAAAATGCAACGGTCATCACCATTGTCAGACCATACATAAAATCTGCAAATATTTTTAATACGTGTGCCTCATACTGTCTCTACAGTTATACGTACCATCTTTTGTTGTGTATGCTTATTTAAATGTTTCTCTTCTACATGTCATTTTACAACATTATCATTCTTGTATAATATTTTGACCCACCTTGGAGTTTTAACCTTTTGAATGCCAAAAAAATTCACATATGTATATGAATACATCTAAATGTATTAGCAAAGTGTTGCAAGCTCTTACAAACATTGTGGCAAGTTCCTATTGAATTTTGACTGAATCATACTGTCATCATTTCATACCTTGATAAGAAATGTGATGTTGTCTTCTATTATTACAATCAGGTAATATTGATTAACCTTCTAAATATGTGACATTACAAAAGTAAATGAAACAAAGTTGAAATAAATAATTACATAAAAATGCACAAATCTTATAAAAAAATAATAAATATTTGTATGCACAAGTCTCCACTTATAATCTGAACTTAATTCTCCTGTGAAATATGTTTGTCTAAGTCCAGGTCTATGAATTCTGTGGCGTTTTCAGTGACAAAATAGGATCTACGACAACAAAATTTTGTCTTCAGAACATGGCGTTTGTTATGATTTCTAAAGAGGGAGAGAGAGAGAGTGTGTGTTTGTGTGTGTTGTGTGTGTGTATGATGACTGCTAAGGGCAAGAAATGTTTTAAGTAGCTACTGGCACTTAAAAACATGACTCACAGTGTGTTACCATGGAAAAATTTTAGAACAGAAACTAGACACAGAATTGGAATGAATTCACAAAGACGAAATTTAAATGCTGTCATAGTAATCTGAAATTACCTGCTGGATCAATAAGTAAATGCTAGCTCGATTCTGCTGTTGTTTTTTGTGTGTGTGTGTATTTCTTTTCCTTTCTTTTTTTTATGGCTTTAGGTCATTACTGAAGATATTTCAGTCCATCTCCTTTTGTCCAGAACAGAAAATATCCTTTGAACAGAAAATTTTCCTAAAATTTTTTTTTTTTAGTTTGTGCCTTTAGACTTCAGTGTGATAGAGAAAGGGGCAGAATTGGACAGCATAAAACTATAACTGATTTTTCTCTAGTGCAGGTTTCTAGGCAGAAGAGTACAAAGCAATAGTATCAAAGTTAGAATAAGCACAGCTCACACTGAAATGTTGTATATTTCTTTTAAATTTTATACTTCACGTGAAAATTGCACATCCCAAATTTTTATTTCTGGTTCATGCTACCTGTGTGTTTGTTACAGAGCCTCAGTGTCCAGGAGGATAGGGTAGCCACGTCCTGTGCTGCTGCTTCTCATTACGAGGCCTCAAGCTCTGCAGGGGCCAGGGAAGGGGCAGTGGAGAACTGACGGTGATTAAACGCCTTCCCCAGAAACAACACAGACCAAGCCTGTTCACTTTGCAGGGGCCAGAGTAAGTTCTATGTCTGTAGCTATTGTCAAAGGAGCCGAAAAAATAATTGTCTAGATACCTGGACATAAAGGAGAGTCAGATATTGGAACTATCGGTAAGTCATCCTATCCATTGACTTTTGGCTGCTGGTGAAGTGACTGTTGATAAAGTCTATTGTAGCCTTTGAACAGAAATGCTTATTTCAGTGACATTCAGTAAATATTTCACATCTATTGTTTGTCTTTCTGTGTAGTGATATGTGCATGTATAGGTTAGGGGTGGTCATGGGTTTAACATGGCATGTATATAAGAATGAAAGAACAATTTCAATCCAGCTTTATATTGGAAACAAGTTTATTATAGATTTTTATTAGGAAATGTTTTTGAATACATCTCAAGATGATTCAAAATGTATAACAAGGTTCACTTACCCCAACCCACCTCATCATATCAAATAAGAGTTACTACCAGAACCCTAGCAGAGCAGAAAGTGGCAATCAACTTTAGATCAGTCATAGGCTTTGGAGCATGCAGAGTTTGGGTTGAAATTTTCTCCAATTAGTCATTTGTCCACAGGCCAGTTACTCAAAACTTCCTGAAACTCAACTCCCAAATCCACAATGAGCATGTAAAATGAAAAACAAGAGCGTCTTTCTGAGCGTTGCTCTGAGAATTAGAGTTTATCTTCAGAAAACACATAAGTGGTGCATGGCATGGAATGTCTTAGAATGAAAGCAATATTGCTATCATTAACAGCGTCAGGCCAATATGATATAATTGTGTATGTATTGATATTGTTTTAATTATTGGTATTTTGGCGAATGGCTTTATAGTTCCGCTAAGGAAATAGTTTGCTATGGGAATGTCTAGAGGAAGCCTTGATAATGTGAAGTACCCAAAGACCAGTCAACCAGAGTCTATGTCAGTCTATATATTATCACTAAACACAAGAGAAGTACCAATCAAATTACTTCTGTATTTGAGGTGTAGTTTAAAGTTTCCAAAAAAACAAAGTTATTTCTGAGACAAGTTCCAGATCAATCCAAAGAAACCTTGCAGTAGAACATATTTTATTATTACTTCCCCACCCCCTTCATCAGCTAAAATAACTGCCTACTACCAGGACTGGGTAACAAAGATTAAAGCAAGCATATTGGTATCTCAGATAAACTAAATACATGTGGCATTTGCTTCAAGCTTAGGTATAATACAAAAGAAAGTGTAAATAATCGAGGCGATTTTCTCCAAGTTCATAACGAGTACTAGGGAACTAACTGGTAGCTAGATTTCAGTACAAGCAACTGTATTTGTGGCCTTTCATTTAAAAGTGCTGAAAATGGATAAGCTACTGGGGAACTATTCTTGCCTCCAGTATAAATAAATCAATGTTATGAAGTATACACTAATGAATCATTATTGTGGTTTTGGGGGTCAGAGGAGTTATGGAACATGGCAGGAAAACATCTCTAGTAGAAATATGTAACCGATTTGCTTTGAATACCTTCCTAAACTGCATTCCTGCTATCAGTTTGAAGTCGTTATAGATTTATTTGCCTTTTGAATGGTGACATTTTTTCTGTAGGCCATGTTAAATGCTATTAATTTTAAGAATAAAAGTTATAATACATTCTTGTTTATGACACATAAGTGAACCATAAACTATATTTGTGTAGAATGCATATAAGCAATATGCTTCACAAGCTAGTATATGAATTATAACACTAAGCCATTCTGCATTAGAACTAAGAATAGTCTCACGTATGTGCTACCAGGGGAAAAATATTTCTGTCTAATGCATGACTTTACTTACACTAACTGCTATGGGTGGCTTAATTTATTTCATGAACTAGTTTTCCCGTGTTAGGTAATTACACGGACTAACCAGGAAGCTGTCACCTTTTTTTTATGAGATCATGATCCTCCATTTTGCATACTCTCTTCAAATATGCCCTGAATTTCACTTGAAACCACTTCAGTAACCATTCTGGGCACTTTAAGGTGCTCATCAGATTTACTAAAGAATAGAGATTTTCATGCAAAGTTAGCATAAATACTGAAAAATTAAATATTTTTCAATACATTTTTCTTCTAATAAGGATTCATAGAGTTTTAGAACTGGAAGGAAACCTAGAGACCTAGTAATTAAAATGCCCCATTTTAAAAACAGAAAAAATGCAATCTCACAAAACATTAGCTCCTTGACCAAGGTCAGACAATACAGTATTAAAACTTGAATTAGAAACAGGTATTTTGATTTCTGGTTCAGATATCTTCTTAACCAACTTCAAGATAAGTGTGAATGATATGGTTGAAGAATAAAAATAATAACAGACCTACAAAACTATTTTCGAGGGATTTGAGTATTTATTCAAATGCTTGTTTTGATAACAATATTGGCTCAAAGAAGAAGGGGGCAAATGTTTCAACCGTGTCTTACTATTACTATTTCTTCACCAGTAGGAAGAGAGCTTAGAAGTCCAAACTACTGTATTTAAAGTAAAGAGTATCTAAGAGAGGTAGGTGAATGGGTATGAGGGAAAGGCCACTGGTCATCATTATTAGGTCTCTCCTTCTGCCATGTTAGTCAGTGGCAAGTGGTGAGTGCTTCCTAGGGAAGCATCTGCTGGCAGAGTTTTCAGGAGGAAATATGGAGAAAAATTGTTTTTGGGAGTCTCTAAATAGAGTGGAGAAGGCTTTGTAAGGTGAACCATCTGAATGAGTTTGACTTGGTTACAGTGCTGTGGTGGTTGCCTTTTATCCAATGCATTGAATATGCCTAGAATAGGCGCACAGTGAAAGCTAGAAAGAGATATTGTATCTAAAAACTCTTTGTAATTAACAGTTAGAGAAAATAATTTCCATTAAAATACACTTTCCCTAGTATCTTTTGTTGCACAAAAATCAGGAAACATTTAAATTTTAATTAAAACAATGTGAAAATGGATGCCAATGGTGTAATTTTCTCATAACAAAAGCTCTACTACCTGAAGAGTTGAAATTAATTTATACTAAATCATTTTTTTTATGGCAGGCAGATGTTAGGGTTATGGTATTAATGAACTTTGGATGCTTTTCATTCACAGATCAAGATCTGCTTTTAATAAGTTGATAAATTAAGATCTAACCCTTTTGGCAGTAGATTGGCTTTCTAATTATCTTAGTAATAGCTCTAAATTATTATTCAATGGAGGTCTGTGTCCCGCGGTTAGTGGGTCATGATATCTCTATGGATTCACACTTTTTTCCTGTTTTATTAAATGACTTGTCATCTACAGAAAATTCAAGTTCAATCTCTAACATTTTTTATAACATTGTATGGTCAGGCAGATATAGATGCATTCGAAAAACTCTAGAAGTGAACAAGAAGACAGAGCAGCTATTTCCTTTTTAAGGTTCACTCCCTCTACATGCCTGACAAACTCTTCAACTTCAGTAATTTCATATTACAGCACACTGTTTTTCCTTTCAATTTTACTTTCACTCTGATGTCCTCAATGCTTCCACTGGATGAATTTCTATGACTTAGAATAATAAAATTATATTAAATTGCTTCAGGAAGAAGGCACCAATTTCTAAAGGATGCCCAGAAAACCATGCTCTAATGTCACCTCTGACAGAAACTAAGTTTTGATTCTCAACATCAACTAACCTCCCTAAGCCCCAGTTTATTCATTTTTAAATGGCACTAAAAATACTTGCTCTTCTTGAGGCATCAAGGACCTCTAAGAAATTACCCACTTTGACATGTTAATTCAAATTTTCTTGGATTGGCCTGAGGAAAAAAATCCATGATTTTTAAGAGACACATAAATTATACTAATTAGAGAGAAAATTACACTAAGAAAAATTGACAAATTTAAATTACCGTGAATATAGGAATTGTTACATAAATAATGATGCTACTGCATAACAGAATAGTATGAATCCATAATCATTTTAAAGTATTTAATAAAATGGTAAATACCATTATATATTACATAGGTAAACACATGCATGCATGTGTCTACAACTGTGTATTATAAGACTTTTAGCAATTAACAAACAAATGCTTTGCTAAGACAAAATATAATAAAAAATGGGGACACTAGAAAAAAAGTTTTCATCCAAGATTTGATACTTGGAAAATTGTAGCAAAATTAATTTAAAAATCATTAATTAAAAATATCAGAATGTACAAATAAGATCAGAAATGAAAAATTTTACTACAGAATATACAGATATTAGATAATGAGAATTTTTATAATAGAAAACATTTATCCAATACATTTGAATATTTTGATGAAATATGGCCTTAGAAAAAGTAGAAAATCTGTTCTACATCTATTAATGAAATTAAATCCTTAGAAAAATATTCTTCATGAAGATAAATACAGTTGCAGGTGGTATCGCCCATGATTTAGGACACATATTTAAGTTAAAAATGACACTAAATCTTAAGCAAATTCTTCTACAGGAAAGAATAAGTTAACAAATCCCTTTGCATTTTACAAAGCTAGCATCAAAACTTGCTAATATCAAACTTTATAAGGATATTAGAAAAAAGATACATTTCTGGCCCATTTCTCTCATTGACATATTAGTGAACTGAATATTATTAAGTTAAATCCAGTGATATTTGGAAAAACAGTAATTCATGATATGTGTACAGTTGCTGCAATGGTGTGTCTCAGGAACCCAGGTGCAATGGAAAGTTTCTGCAAATGATTCCTTTGTTACTTGCCCAGTTCAGAGTCCATAAACAGCAAATAATCTCTTTCTCACTTGTACAGCGCAGAGAATCCAAAAAAGCAGGGGGAAACACCCCATCACTTGATCTCCTGGGGTGGCCAGAAACTGCTCTGTTGGTTTCTATAGATGGCAGCTCCATATATGCCACTTTGCATTGGAGAAGAGAAAGAAATTGATACCATTTGAGCGTGGTTTTGATCCACCTCTGGGGAGCAGGGGCTCTGCCACTGAGAATTCCTGTCCCCATCACATCTGGGGCTGCTTGTCTCCAGGTTTAAGTTTAGCTGGGCCTTTTGATTACACTTGGCTACTCCCCCAGGTGATGGAACAGTTCACAATCGAGAAGGAGTGCAGGGAATCCAAGGCCCAGGGATGGCCAATAGAGAATATTGTCGACTCTCCAGACAGAGGTGGGGTCTGGGTCACAGCTGCTTAACAGGTGCCTGTGTCTTCCCTAACAATTGTTCTGTGTTCTTTCCAGATACACAGGATAGTTTAATATTTGACAGTTAATGTAATTTACCAGATTGTCTTTTAATAAAGAACATTTTTTTAAATAATCATCTCACAGAGCCAGAAAAATCTTTTGAAAAATCCAATACCCATTCAATTTGATAAATTAAAAATTTCCCCAATATGATAAAGACAATTTAGAAGAAATATATGACAAACATTATTCTTGAGGGTCAAATACTGAGAACTTTGCCCCTGAAGTTGGGGATGAGACATAGATTCTCACTGTCACCACTCTATTTCACCATTACTAATGAAGGTCCCAGGGAGAACAATAAGTCAGGAAACATAAAAGATAAGGATTAAAAAGTAAGGAATAGATGATGTGACAGTTGACTCAGTGGCAGAATTCTTGCCTGCATGCTGGAGACCCGGGTTTAATTCCCTGAGCTTGCCCATGCAAAAAAAAAAAAAAAGTAAGGAATAAAACTTATTTTCAGACAAAATGATTATACAGATTGAAAAACCTAAATAATTAAACAGTAACTATTAGAATTAATATTAAGCATATGCAAATCACTGGAACAAGTTCATCAACAAAAATCAATTTTACTCACATACTTTAAAAAGAGAGAATAAATGTAGAAATCACATCAAAACTATAAGAATAAATCTAATAAATGATGTGCAAGATCCTTACTCTCAAAACAAAAAATATTGAGAAAAATTAAAGAAAACCCAAATAAAAGGAGAGAGTTATAACATGTTCTTGGATTGATAGACTCGATATGATAAATACATCAATTTTTCCTGAAATTGATCTATGAATTAAATGTAAGATAATCAAAATACCAGCAATTTTTTGGAGGAAATTGACAAACTAATTATAAAATGGAAATGGAAATGCAAATATAAAAGCTAGTACTGAAGAAAAAGAAGCAAAGCTAAAGGACAGTCACTATTAGAAATGATGACTTATTATAAATATGAACAAGTAAAGCAATATATTACTGGAACAAAAAATAGTGGCCAGAGGAAAAAAACAGCAAATTAAGAAATATATATACAGATCTACTATTAGTTGAGTTATGAAAAATGTGACATTGCAGTATATTTGAAAACGATATTCCTTTCAATAAATAATACTAAGTCAATCAGATAAACATATGGAATAAAAATGAATCCTATCTCCAACTTCAACCATACATAAAAAGCAATTCCAATTCAATTGATGATCTAAATATAATAGATAAAGCAAAACTTATAGAAAAAAAAATATATATATACAAAAATTTATATACATTGGGAAAAAGCAAGTTTCTAAAATAGGACACAAAAGCACTACTTAAAGGGCAAAAGATGTGGTAAATGGGACACCATTAAAAGTGTCTTTCTTAAAAGTGTCTGTTTCTTAAAAGACATTGAGAGAGTAAAGCAACACACCACAGACTATACTTATACAACTAAACTTCTATAAATGGAATTCTTAAAATTCAATAATAGGGTGGGCCACGATGGCTCAGTGGCAGAGTTCTCGCCTGCCATGCCTGAGACCCGGGTTTGATTCCCAGTGCCTGCCCATACAAAAAAAAAAAAAAAAAAATTCAATAATAAGCAACAACAGAAAAATGTGCAGAAGACTACAAGGATTCCAAGTGAAAAGGTACCAAAATGGCTACTAAACATCTCAATAGCTGCAAGACTCATTAGTCATCAGGGAAATGCAAATAAAAAAAAACAAAATGAGGCACCACTATAAACCTGCCAAAATGACTAAAATTAAAAAAACTCACAAGTGTTAGTGTGAGTTTTTAACTCACTTGGGACTCTTATATAATGTCGGGGTTAGAATCCACTAGTACAATCACACTGGAGACATTTCTGGTGGGATCTACTGTGTTTATATACATATCCTAGACGAAGGAATTCTGCTCATAAATAAAAACTCATCAGGAGTGTGTATGTCCACCAAGATACACATAAAAAGGTGTTCACAACAACACTATTCATAATAAATAAAACTGGAAACCATCTAACTGTCCATCAAAATAAAAACATAAATAAAATGTGGCATATTTACACAATAGAATACTATATCCCAATTAGAGTGAGCTAGAGCTACATGTAAGAAAATAGATGAATTTAGAGAGAAAGAAGTCAGACCCAAAAGAGTACAAACTTTATAATTCCACCTATACAAAATTTTCAAATAGGCAAAACTAAGCTGAGGTGTCAAAAATTAGAGAATAGTCATATTTAGGAAAAGAAAGTGAAAGGAGAGACAGGAGGATGGATTTTCTCAATCTGAGTGCTGGTGATGGGTGCGTCTGTGTTGCGAAAGTCTTTTGAGCTCCACACTTCCAATTCTTGCACCCTATGTGCATATACCACATGTCAACAAAAAGTTCATCTTAAAAAATGATAATCAAATATGCCCAACTGGCCTTTTCTTAGATGGATTAAATGGTGCCATGAGTCAGGAAGCACTCTATCGTCTGCCAAACCATGGCAGCAATGCAGAAAATGTGACCACTCATCTCTAAGTATGTCAAGTAATGAGATGTGTTCGGACCTAGTAAAATACCACTGTGTACTCCACTGACCTCTCTTGCAATTTTCTTTTTTGGCTGTGTTTAGCTTAATTCCCACTGAGACTTAATTCCCACTGAGACTCTGTTCTTGCTTTGTGAATGCCAAGGAATCCGTTTTGATATGTCATTCCCAGATTCACTTTCAGAAGAAAGTGATTCTGTTTCCTCAATATTAAGTTTCAGGAGGCAAAGTGGATTAAATTTTCAGAGGCCTTTAAGATCACTACCTACCTCCATTTCCTCCACCCTCCCAGGACAAATTAAATACTCAGACAAGCAACAATCAAGATATTCCTGCAGATATTAAGAACTAACAATCATCAAGAACACCCACATATCTGCTCTTAGAATCATTCTTTAGATTGAAGTTTAATAGCTTCAAATAATGTTAAAAGCTGGACTTTGGAATCAGAATGCATGAAGCCAGATGTGCACATTTAAATTAGTTTTGTTCTTCAACTTCTGGGGTTCCTCGTCAGTAAAATGAGGACACTAATCTAATTTTTAAGAGGCTCAAATAAATTAATACATACAAAGTGCTTAGAAAAGTGCTTGGAATATAGCAAGTGTTCAATGAATGGTTGCTAACAAATCTATAAGAGATAAAACCTGAAATCCAGTTTGTTGGCTTGAAATCGGTGGTCCACGCTGACAGATTTCTATCCCTCACAGTGACAATTCCCAACCCTCTTGAGGTTTAGCTCTCTTCAATGTGCTGTGTCCAAGATTTCCATGCTTATCGGTTTTAAGCCTGCAAAAGGGAAAGAGCATGAAGAATTGCATGTGGGGAGCTGTGAAGTATATAAAGCCTTAGCTCACCTTTTTTTGGTTTGAACTCAGTCATGTGAACTCACCGAACCAAATGAGAAGGTGAGAAATATAGTCTAGCAGTTTGTACAGAAAGAAAAGTGCAAGTGGGCTGGAAAGAACTTGTTGGTTTCTGCCTTAGCCTCCCTTTTGTTTTCCCTTTCTTTCTTTTTTTTTTTTTTAACATGGGCAGGCACCGGGAATCGAGCCCAGGTCCTCGGGCATGGCAGGCAAGCATTCTTACCTGCTGAGCCACCATGGCCCTGTTTTCCTTTTCTTATATTCTCTTATCAACCTTTGTAATTTTAGAACAGTGACCCCACCCAATGAGGAAAATAGAGAAAGTCAGTGTTTTCTAAATTTGATGCTTTTACAATTAGGGACATGGGCAGGCCATGGTGGCTCAGCAGGCAGAGTTCTCCTGCCATGCTGGAAGCCTGGGTTTGATTCCTGGAGCCTACCCATGCAAAAAAAAAAAAATAGGGACAAATTATATCAACACTTTCTAAGAAGGATTTTAATTGTGTTTAATGTAAATACCAAGGGTAATAGGAGAATATTGAAAATGAGTTAAGAAAAGTAAACTTGGTCCTTGGAGAAGCCAAACAATCATTCCAAGGTCACAGTTCTCAAGCCAGTTTATTCCTAAAGCCATTTAATGAAATCAGCCAGTGCAACAATTACAGAGAGTCAGATAATGAAAAGATCCATGAGATGCCATAAAGCATACAAATATAAGGCTTTAATAAAGACAAACGATGGAGTCCAGCAGGAGAGAGAGAAAGCATGAAGGCAGTCCAGAGCACACAGGCCTGGCTTCTGGTGTCCTCTCTCAGTCACACAATATGTTTCATTACCACACAAACCACCAGGAGAGGTGGAAGATGTCTGGGTCTCAGGAAAACCCAGCCACAGCGTTACTGAGAAGTTGGGGATACACTGCTAGTCAGTTTTTAGAAGCAAATAAACCAGGTTTAGACCATCAATATCTTCATTTCAATAAACAATTCAGACAAGCTGGTCCAGGACACCTCCAGGGGAGTTTTGGTCTTAGACGTTGCAGATCATTAGCTAGATTTTTTCACCCAATTCTTGTCTAAAAGTCAATGTCATGTGTCCAGGCATCCTGAGGGACAAGCCTAGAGCTAAGACAGATGAACTGAAAGATAAGCCTGTACCTACACAGACATGAAATAATCCTAAAGAATTTTTAAAAGAAGGCCAGAACATTCATTAACTAGAGGCATCTAGTTGTTAGATGTATGAGGTTTACATACACAAATCTGGAGCTTCAATTCCACAAGATTGTTTTGCTTTGCTTTGCTTTTTTTCAATTTCCTCTATGAATTTAAAAGTTTACAATATTAGATAGGTGAGGAAAAAAGTTGCAAAATGAAGAAATGAAAGAGTCATGTTAAGTAGGAAAGGAGGCCATGTAAATATATAGAAGTTTTCTTTAACCATTAAGAGTAGAACATTTTACGTCATCTTCAAAGGTCTCTTCTCATATTCTGCACATATATAGATATGTTTCAGTGATGGCCATATACATAGCTATCGAGAAAAATAGCTGTTCCTAGAAAAATACAGTGGCAACTCAAAGACATATGAATGGAAAAGAAGATGACCACATAATTTTCAGACACATTATCTCTGGCTAAAAAAAAAAAAAAAAAGGACAAATCTTAAAATTTAGGAGCCAGGATAATTGCTATGGTTTTCATCTGTGGATTTTCAAACAAAGCACTATTCAAAAAGCTTCAGCCCTTCTTAATTTGGAGTAGATAATTATTTAATAACTGTACCTAGTGTGAAACCTTAAATGACTAACAGCATGAGACATTAACTGGAATTGGACAGCTTCAAAGCCAATTGTTAGAGACAGAGAGTACTTACTTTATTATATTAATTTTATAAAAGCATAATTTCAGAATTATAAAATTATATATTATTTATAATTTTATTTCTTTGGAATTTTGTTTTAACTCTATGGCTTTGCTGGTACAATGTGATTTTTGGTACTGTTACATTGTGATTTTTTTTCTAATAACAATTTTTCATATCATCTGAAGATCTCAATTTGTGTCAGCATGAATTTATAGATGAAAACTGTGCTACACAATTCAAGGCTACTATCTCGTTGGATCCTTCTTTCTGTAACTTAATGACTCAAAAGAGTTCTCCATGTCCTTGAGAGGCAAAGCATGGATAAATACTTCTTTTCAATGAAAAATAAATAAGTAATGGATATTTTTAATCTGATAAGGAAGAGAGTCTGAACAATTGAATGTTTTTAAAGTTAACTTGAAATCATTTTATTTTCCTAGTGCTGCTGTAACAAACTACACAGACTTGGTGGCTTAGAAATAATGCAAATTTATAATTTTATGGTTTTGTAGATCAGAATTCTAACACGAGGCTCACTGTGCTAAAATTAAGGTGTCAGGAGGCTGTGTTCCTTTCTGAAGGCTCTAGAAGATGGCCTGTTTCTTGTCTTTCCCACCTTCTAGCGACCATCTACATTCCTTGGCTCATGGACCTTTCCGCCATCTTCAAAGCCAGCAGCATCAGGGCAAGTTCTCACACATTGCATCACTCTGACCTTCTCTTCTACCTCCATCTTCCTCCTTTAAGAACCCTTGGGTTATATTGGGCTTATCCAAAGAATCCAGGATAATCTTTCTTCTTTAAGGTCAAGTGATTAGCAACTGCAGTCCCCTCTGCAAACTGAATTCCCATTTTTTCCATGTAAGGTAAAATATCATAAGACCTACAGATTTGGAGATGGATGTAATAACATGGGGCCATTACTCTACCTGTCACAGCAACTGGCATCATGCCACTGCTATGCTCTTTTTTTTTACATGGGCAGGCACCAGGAATCAGACCCGGGTCTCCAGCATGGCAGGCGAGAACTCTGCCTGCTGAGCCACCATGCCCACCCATCACTGCTATGCTTTTAATGTGTAGAAAACTGAAGGTATTTTTAAACTTTTCTTTTGTATTTCTTATTGTAATTATGTTTCATTTTATTTCAACACAATGCAACCTGAAGGTACATTTGCTAGCAATGGATTATTACACATATTTATTCATAAAATATTTATTGTGCTTACTCTTAAGCAGACACTGTTTTAGGTGCTGAAGATATGGTGGAGAAGAAAAAATAAAAGTTTCACCCATAAACATATTCTAGTGGGAGAGACAAACAGTAACAAATAAACTTAAAAAATACACAATATATTTAATAAATTTGTGAGAGGTATGAAAAGTGTTGTACATATAGTGGATGACCAGTGGGGCTAACTGGAGGGTCCATGACTTAGATTGTAAGCCAAGGCAACTGTGAACAGGGCCATCTAGCCTTTGGCCAGTGGTGTAGGGCTCTCTCGGGGTAAAACTACAACTAGCTGCAAAACACCTGAATTGGGTACCTCATCAGAAAACAAAGGCAGATGGAATACAAAAAGAGGTGATTCATGAAGCAGCAGAAGCCACTGCCAGCTAGGTCAATCTTACATAATACCAAATCAATAAACCCACGTATCAGCAGAATCAGTGGCTTCAGAGACATGGCTCTCCTAAAATAGTACATCCTTGTGGCTCTAAAAGTCCTAACCCATTTCCACAGCCTCATATTTCAGCCTCCCAGCATAGACTCCATATCTGGTTATTTTTCCTGTCAAGAAGCAAACATTCCCCACTCAGCGTTCACTCTTTGGTCTCTTTGTCTTTATTTTCTCTTTAACAATAGAAAGGCCAATAGGAAGGTGACATTTTAGTTTAAGAGTTCATCCTGAGAGAAAAACAGGATTCAAAATGACTCCAAGGATATGGCCGTAAGCAACCATAAGAAAATAGATTTAACTTAATGGTTTAGGAAAGATTTTGAGAAGACCAGACTTGGGCAGAATTTCAGGAGGTCAGGTTGGCTTTGAGTTTCCTAACTACTGTAGAAAAGAAGGAGACAAGGTAAAATAAATGACTCAAATGAGATGTCCAAACCACATTTACTCAGGGAAGTGAAATCTCTTGGTTGGGAATGACAACTTCTTCAGCTGCTGTGGTAGTTAGGTTCAGTTGTCAACTTGGCCAGGTGAAGGCACCTAGTTCTGTTGCTGTGGACATGAGCCAAGGGTACGTGAACCTCATCTGTTGCTGATTTACATCTGCAGTCAGCTAAGAGGTGTGCCTGCTATAATGAATGATGTTTGATTTAATTGACTGGTGCTTAAATGAGAGACAACATAGCACAGCCCAAGCAGCTCAGCATACCTCATCTCAGCACTCGCAGCTTAGCCCAGGCCTTTGGAGATGCAGAAAGGAATCATTCTGGGGAAAGGTGTTGGAACCCAGATACCTGGAGAGAAGGCCAGCAGAGATCGCCCTGTGCCTTCCTGCATAAGAAAGAACCTCAGTTGAAAGTTAACTGCCTTTCCTCTGAAGAACTAACAAAATAAATCCCTTTTTATTAAAAGCCAAACCATTTCTGGTGTGTTGCATTCTGGCAGCTAGCAAACTAGAACAGCTGCTAATTTCCTTGAGGCAGTATTTCTCCTAAACAGATACCTGGTCTCTCTCTGAAACTTTTCTGACTCTTTATCTGAGTGGAGTGATTTCTGTTTCATTATTTTGGAAAAAAATAATCAGTTATGCTTAGCTTATTCTGTTTCCTTGGGAGAATGTGGGAGTAGCATTTGGAAATATTTTGCTTTATCAAGAAAAACCAAGTTCTGATTATTTTATGGAAATCTTCCAGCTTTTAAACTGGACACCTAATTAAATTTTTCTAAAATACTGTTTAGGCCAAAAATAGAATGGCTGCATTCTGAATTAAGCGTGTTCACTATTTACTGTTGGTGTCTCTTATCCTACATCTAAACTTAGGCATCATGGTACAAGTTATTGTTTATGCAGCAGGTGGAGTATTAAATGAAATGAATTTAGCTACCAACAAGTCTGCAGTATTTTTTGGCTTTTATTCATTAGGAGAAAGAAAATACTTATAGCGTTTTACAAAAATATTACTTATTTTGACTGAATAACAGGCCAATTAAATCTCTGCAGTTGGTATAGCTGTTAATCAAATATAAATGTAGGAAAACTATATTGAATCCCTAGAGACAGGAAATAGAGTATCTATTTACATAAAATTCTCCACTAATCCATGCAAATGAATTTTAATAGCTGGAGGTAGATATTTATTTCCTCTGAAATTTGCTTTTCATATTTATGTTCGTGCTATGTTTCATTATATCAAAACAATGCAAAAATTGCAGTGACAGTATGTTTTGCAAAAATTTTGCTTTCCTCTCCTTTAAATTATTGCTTTTTCAGTATATTACCATGTAATAAAACTGAATTAATAAAACAGACCCATCAATATAATCCCTGTATTCTAGAAGCAATTTGGCAATTCATGTTCCTAATATAAAATTAGCATGTAAATTATACCTTATAAGCTTGAAGAAAGAGTAAATGGCAAATAATTTTTAATTGTTGATAGGGCAATAAACATCCCACTATCATCCATTATTCTGAATAACTCTTACATATTAAGACACAGATTTCTTCCTTGTAATTAAACTACACAAGCATTGCTGTGTCAGTGCGTCTATAAACATGCTAATATTGATGGGTACGTGTAGTAGACAAACCTAAAGAAAGCCTCCCCAGGAATTGATTACTAAGGATTAGGTCCTCTTGATTTGTGCGGGCAGTTAAATATGCAATGTAATGTAGTTAATGAATTTTTAATTTATTATTTTCTGAAAATGTTTTAGGTGGTTTATGAAGACACAGGTATAAAGTAAGAATAGAAAAAAAGCCAAATTTTTAAAAAATTAAGTATTTGGCATAATGAGGTGAATGAAGAATAAAGAAAAATGAATGGCTCCATTTTTGTTGCTGTGTAATTTAAAAGAAAAATCCTTGTTGTTGGAAGAGGGAATTGTTTTTCCAAAAGTTCTGTTATTAACAGGCATCTGATCAGTCTTCTTAGTGGCCCAGATTGAAGCAGATGTTTTTTATCTGTTTGTCTTTCCATGTGTCTTCTTGAGAGCTAGCATCAGGGTAAGGACTGAAAGAAAAGAGGTGAAGAATCTATTTTCTCACCCTTGAGTGTATGTTATTGATTCTCAAGCCTGGATCCACCCTAAACCAGTTATATAACAATTTCTGGAATGGGCTTTTGGCATCATTTGCTTTTAAAAGCTGCCAGGATGATTCCACTATGAAGCTGGTAGTGATAACCATTGATCAAGGCTGGAAAGACTACATATGGGCTAGCGACACTCAAAAGGTAGAATACTACATTACTAACCAGAAGTTTAAAACCAAAATGCTAGCCAGTGCCAAACGATGAGCTTCTGGAGTGCTTCGGGCAAGGGACTAAGGGCAACAATTTCAGGGTATCCGGATTTTAACATAACTAACAAGCATAATATACCATGGCCTTAAAGAAAATTATATGAATACAATGTTTACTTATTTATTTATTTTAGTGAGAAAAAGATGATGGGATGAGGTTAAAAGTATAAGAGGTTTATGCCTATGAAAGATAAAATGGAGAGGAAATAGAGTTTGATACGGAAAGTTTTCAGACCCACCTGCAAAAGGAATGGGAGGAGGCGAAAGAAGGACTGGAAAGTGGGGCCTCAGACCATGACACAGATCTAATGAAATCTTGGTCAGTGTAAGTGGGAGAAATAGGACTGTCAGTTAGAGAGGTCCCACACTGGGTAGAAAAAGCCTGGCCCTAGGTCCACTGTCATGCTCAGTTATTGGCTGAGCCTGAAGATCTGGGGAAGATCTGGGGAGCTGAGATGAAACCTGATGGTACTAAGAGGTGGAGGCAGTCAGGTAACTGCACTCTTTACAGCTGGGTGGGAAATTCTTTCTCGAAGGGAGATTGAAGGGCTTTGCCCCCAGGATTCCCACAACATGCATATATACACTATCAATATTTTTAACATCTCCTTTCAATTAGCATCCTCAATTCATAAATTGGAAGTTACTATCTTCCTACAAAGTCACTAAATCCAGAGGGTAGGGCAATAACTTGCAATCATGTTGCAGCTTCCCAGTTTGATGTTTGCCTACATCCTGGACCCTTGATTAATCATAAGATTGTGTGTGTGGGGTGGTGGGGTGGACTTTTTGTACCATCCTACAATAAGAGAAAGTCCTGCACATAATACCATGTAGCGCTGCCTATTTTGGTGATCATAAAAACCTTCTATACTCAGTAAGCCCATAGGAATTCAACCTATTTAAAAAATACTCTTATGTGGGTAATAAAACATTAATATGTAGAATGAATACATTATTCTTTCAAAGTGTTTTTTAATGTTTCTAGATTATATTACCCATTCCCCTGATTAAATAGAGTGCCACACAATTGTTTTTTTTTTCCTTAAGGAATATAGGCTTTGACCATATTTAATTATGTACCCTGATAACAGTTATATGTGAATCCAGATATTGTACTTACTGTATGGCCTCATTTATATAATGGTATACACACAAGCAAATGGAGAAATGTTTTAAATTCTTTTCTCATTGACTGACCTGTTCAAATAGATTACAAACCTTTAAAAAGGTAATTATCCAAGATAAGCAGTGTCTTCATAAGATATATTCCTGCCCTT
The DNA here is from genome assembly GCA_004026745.1 of Myrmecophaga tridactyla. Taxonomy (NCBI): domain Eukaryota; kingdom Metazoa; phylum Chordata; class Mammalia; order Pilosa; family Myrmecophagidae; genus Myrmecophaga; species Myrmecophaga tridactyla. Next base: position 41,261 of record PVIY010002328.1, on the reverse strand, counting down.
AAATTCACATTTTTAAAAATTCAGTATCCTTTCACTTTTAAATGGCATCCAAAATATTATTTAACATGATCATCCACTTTATTCTGCAAGGCAGGTTCATCATCTATTTTAGTTATACCAACTTTCTAAGAAAGCATCATCTCTTGCAAAATTCTAACATTGAATGTTTTAACCAACACAAATAGTCCTTGACTTATCACTCTATTTTTTTGCCTTTAACAACAAAATACAAGTTACTATGAGCCATGTAGAAAGCAGTGAAGGTGACGCCAATAACCCAGGTTTTTAGGACTACAGTGCACAATTTGAAAGCTTTATAATGTTCAATATGCAAGTAAATAACTTTTAGACAGAATCATTTTTTAGTTTTTTCATTTTTTGTTTTTATGAGTGCATGGTCCGGGAATCGAACCCGGGTGTCCCGCAAGGAAGGTGAGCATTCCACCACAGAACCACCCGTGCACCCTATACACATTGTAAATACAAAAAAAAAAAGGAGAGAAAAAATTATATTTCCTGAGTTTAATAAAAAGGAGTTGTGTTTTTATGACTTAAGTCAGAGCACAACTTTCCGCCCACATTTTTGGTAAGATGTGAAATTTGATCTTAATACTGTTTCAACAGTAGACAACCTTAAAAGGGAGGAAGAAGAGAAAGTTCCAAATGTCCATTCATTGATTTGTACTAATATTTATTCTTTCATTCAACCAATTTAGAGTCATGCATTCATGTCAAGCACTGTTCTTTGAGATCAATACTACATTGAATGAAACAAAGCTCCTTCTCCCACATAATTTACCCTCTAGTGTTTTGAGGATGGATGGGAGTAATAGACAATAAACAAAGAAAACAAAGCAAGAAATAAAAAAAATAAGTTAGCTCAGGTGATGGATACAATAATTATGTAAAGCAGTGGGAGAAGTTTACTGGAGGAGTTGGAATTCTATTCTTTCCTTCTGGACTTCAGTTAAAAAGGGATTGGAAATGTTGATCATGACCTTAAGTATCTTACACTGTATTCTTTTATTTATTTTTATTTTCATTCTCTGTATATTAGTTTGGAATTTCCTACCGCCTGTGTTTGAATTTATTAGCATAGATTCTGCTGCTTCAAATCTGCTGTGAAACCCACTGAGTTCTTGATCTTGGATATTCATTCCAGAAATTTGAAAAGAAGGAAATACTTTCCAACCCATTCCGTAAGTCAACATTAAATTTCTATTTAAATGAGGAAATAATAGTATATGTCCATACAAAGACTTATTAACAAGCTTTCACAGAAGCTTTATTATAATAGTCAAAAAATGAGAAAAAAAAAACCAATTATCCACAAACATTCTTACAATGGGACACTATTCACTAATAAAAGGGCATGAACTACTGAAATGTGCTACAACATGGATGGATCTCAAAATAGCCTTGCTCAGTATGAGAAACCAGAAAAAAGAGTAGTAAGATTCCATTTATAAGAATTAAAGGTGAATTGATCTATTCTGATAGAAAGCATATCAGTGGGTGCTTGAAGAGGTCCAGGGGTGGGGTAGGCAGATAGGGAGAGAAGGGTTATAATGGGGCATAAGAAAACCATTGGGATGAGAGATGTCTACATGATCTTGACTGTGCTAGTAGACTTCACAGGTGAATTTATACATTAAATACATGGATTAACATCATAAAATAGACACGAGGACAAGGGGTACGGCCGGAGATAAGGAAAGACATTTTACAAAGGTAAATTCATCCAGAAGACATAACAGTCCTAAAAATGTATGTATCTATAGCAAAGCTCCAGAATTCAAAAAGCAAAAACTGAAAGAACAGAAAGAAGAAATAAGCAAATCCAGCATTATTGTTGAGGCTTTCACTAATTTTCTTTTAATAATTGATGCAAGTAGACAGAAAGTCAGTACGAGTATAGGCAATGCGATTCACTATGTAAACGAACTTTGGCACACTGAACACTATTCATAAAATCGGCAGAATGCAGTCTTTTCAAATGCATATAAAACCTTCCCCTAGATAAACAATGCTCTAGGCCATGAAACAAGTACAATGAATGCAAAAAGTCAAAATCATCAGTGGATATTTTCTAGCGACAGTGGAACAAATTGAGAAATCAGTAATACAAAAATATCAGGAATATACTCAAGTATGTGAAATTTAAATAACAGATTTCTAAATAATCCATAGAACAAAGGAGAGATCATAAGGAGAATAAGAAAACATTTCAAACTGAGTGATGTTGGAAATAACACATTTCACAATTTATGGGATGTAAAACTGTATTTAGAGGGAATTTATAGCTTTAAATGCTTATATAACAAAAGAAGACAGTTTTAAAATCACTGACCTAAGATTCTACCTTAAGAAGCTAGGAAAATAATAGCAAATAAAACCTAAAATAACAGAGGCAATGAAATGATAAAGTAAAACAGTTAATGCAACTAAAAATTGGTCCTTTAAAAAAATTCAAATAATTGATAAACCTCCCATATTGATCAAGAACAAATGAGAGAAAACACAGATTATGAACATCAGAAATGACAAAGGGCATATTAGGAAAACTTTATGATAATCATTCAACAGCTTAGGTTGTACAGATGATTTAGACAGGTCACATAAAGCATGAACTATAAAAGTAAAAACTTGGTGAAACAGACTAAATAAAAATGTAAAATTCTTCTTTTAAAATGCCTGAGGTAGAGTGGGTGCAAGGGTAGTTCAGTGGTAGAATTCTCACCTACCATGTGGGAGACCCAAGTTCAATTCCTAGTTCATGCACTTCCCAAAAAAAGACAAACAAGTAAAATAAACAATCAAAAAAACAAGCAAACAAAAATTCAACAAATGGTTCTGCAATAATGGGATACTCACATGGAAAAATAATGAAATGTGGCCCTGCCATACATCATACCAAAAAAAAATTAAAATGTCCTAGGTAGAAACTAAAATAGGCAACACATCAGGGCATATTTCTGTACATGTGGCTGATAAAGGACTAGTGCCCTGAATATATAAACAACTGCAATGTAAACTTCTTCAATAAGAAGACAAATGACTTAATCAAAAACGGGAATAATTTTATACAAACACTTCTCAAAAGACATCCTACAATGGAATATAGCAACATAACAAAATGAGTTGTCAAAAAAATTCACAATAAAAGCACAATGAGATACAGCCATGATAATGTCTAAAATTTAAAAGACTGACGATACCCAGTGGTAGAAAGGATGCAGGGCAGCTCAAAACCCCTTGCATTGCTAGCGTGAATGCAAAGTGGCATAGCACTTCAGAAAACAGTTTGGAATTTCTTTTAAATTTAGACATACGTTTACTATAGGAACGACCAATCTTACTCTGAGATGTTTACCAAAAATAAATTAAAATGAACAACCAAAGAAAGACATGTATGCAGACATGCATAACAATTTTATTCATAATAACCCAAAATTGGGAACAATTCAGGTCTTCTCTTTGAGTCTTTTAGGTAGATTAGATAAGCAGTTGCAGGGTAAGATTTAGTGAGTTTTCTAGTTCCTCGCTGTGTCTCAGGCATTTCCTTCCCAGGCTTTCGCATAAGAGCCTAGCTATGTATTTCTTTAAGCAGGAGATTAAGGAAAGTTTTAATCTTTTCTTCAGAGGTTTCAATCTTTGCTCTTTACCTTATCATACTTCTTTAAAATTTGGCAAATATTTTGGAGAAGAGGTCCAACATGCGTTTGAAGCAAGTGCCATGCTTGAGTAGGAGCTTTGTGTCCTAGATAACAATAGACTATAGAAAATTTCAGTCCAGTTTTTCAAGACAACTTATGCATCCTGCACACCTCCAGAATTCAGCAGCTGTATGATTCTAATTTGTTTGTGCATCCTGTGTTTGTCGCATTGTGCCCTGCAAACAGCAAAAACAATCTAGTTTTCTTACCCCAGGAGTGTTACAAGTTTCACCCAAGACAGGAATCTGCAAAATGCTCCTAGGGAAGGAAATGACTGGAATTTTCATGCATGTTATCTCTGCTTTCACAAGATAAAAGATTTATGTTTGCTCTTAAAAACATAATTTTTGCATTTTGTCTGGTTTTTATTGTTGCTACAATGGGGTATGGTCTGCAGGAAATGGCCATTGATTACTTAGAAATGGAAGCCTCTCATGTACTTTATGTCAATGTTCAGTTTTACAAGAAATGTTTGATTATATTTTCCCCTAAATTAAAATGCAAACTAATAAACATGAAACAAACTACTAAATTTAAAAACGGAGGAAATTCAAAATTAAAAAAAAAATCTGGTATCTAATTTAAAAATTAATCAGGTTTTCTAACATTTGCTTGTCCTTTTGTAATTTACCATTGGTTTTACTTTCTTAAATATTTATGCAAACTGCCACAATATTATATGTTATTTTTCTAAAACACAGGTTGAATCACAACATTCTCTTTTGGAAAACTTTGAGTTTTTTCTGTTTTAAAGAATACAATCCCAAATCCTTGGGCAGCTTTCAATAAATTCTGTGATCTTGCTTTAATTGCTTCTCAAGTGGTCATCCCCCCACTATATCAAGCCACTCATCTTAATCACTGACATTAAAATTTATTCCATAGATATTGTAGATACTCTCATTCTCTGCAGCTTTATCCCTGCATTGTTTCTTAGTATCACACAACAACCAATGTCCCTGCCTGTCAAAATCTCACTTTATCAGTGTGCGACCTGACAGCGTGCTACACTCTGGGTGACCATCCCCACTGCAACTGGTGAAACCTATTTTAAAAAATAATTTAAACCTTCTGGAAATGGTCCTAAGGGCAAACAGCAATCGAAGAAACATCTATACAGCAACATCTAAGAAAATTTCCTAAGAAAGGAGTTTATGGTATTTGAACCAGACCACTCACTCCAAACATACTCTCAGCTCAGCCATTTGGAAATGCCATTCCTGACTGCTGCAGTAAAGAGCAAAGGGCTCCAGCTCCCCACTGGGCCCAGGTGGAAAGGTTTGGGTTCTCCCCCTTCAGCGTTTCTCATTCTACCCAGGGCGGTTGCCAGATTGGGCTTCCTAGGTTCTTGCCCATGCCATGAGGAAGAATTCAAGGTCACAGTACAACCTAGAGTAAGCAGGTGAAAAGTTTATTAGAAATGTGTCTGGCAGGTAGGCTACAGTGGCTCAGTGGCAGAGTTCTCGCTTGCCATGTCCGAGGACCCAGGTTTGATTCTTGGTGCCATGTTAAAAAGAAAAAAGGCGTCTGAGAGCCCTGGACACTGTGGGGAATGTGTTTTTATAGATTTGTGTTCCTTTCGTCATTTTTATTAACTATACACTCCCCTTTTCTTCCTTGATAGGTGTCTACAGGTGGGGTCAGTTACCTCCACCCTTCTTCATAGATGACTCACTCAGGTAGGGGTCATTGGGCCCTCAGGTGCTGCTTGTTGCTATTTTTCTTCTCAGAGATGTCTTTCTCCTAGTGGCCTGACCACTTCTGGGAATTTGCCCTTTGCTCAGCCAGTCACCGCCCTAATTCCTATCTCAGAACTACTGGTTGCTCATGTTAATTCCCAGGCTCTCTTCTTCCACCCAGACCCACTTGTGGAATGGAAAAGGAGGCTTAATCTTGGGTATGCCTCACTGAGAGTACTGGGGCTCTGATAACTTCTGAACCAACCCTTGAGGTGATGATTCTACTTCAGGAAAGGCAAGCTGAGAAGGCCCCAGCGCCTTCCCTGAACCAAGTTTTCAGCTCCTATAGCAAGTGTCAGAGAGAACCTAGCCATTGTCTTCACTCCTAGCTCAAGAACCCTGACTCAGAGGTTTTTGTTTTTTTTTTTGGGGGGGGGGCGGGGATGGATAAACCATGAAGGATAGCTCCTAAGGAAACTGACTTCACTTGCCACGCATTGAACTACTTCAAAATTCAAAGTGCTCTCAAGAATACAGGAGGTTGTAGTGAGAGGCAGTTGAGAAAGAATCAAGGTGATGCTAAACTATAGGCTCACTGGTTTGCAGAAGAGATCTGGGGGATAAGAGCTGGAAAGAGCCCTCCTGGAGTCAGAATAGAAAACAACACTCATTTCAAAAACTACTCTTTGAAGTAGCCACAATTCACAGAGATTAGGTTTTAGAGCAGATTATGCCCAAAGCATTATTGACAACACACAGTGAAGGAGAACACTTGGTGGAGACCAGCAGCTGGGTGTGGTCAGGGAAAGGCAGGGAGTGAGCCCTACCAAAACCCATCGTCTTCAAGACTGACCGTGGACACAGCCAACACTGTGTCTCCTTAAGCAACCACAAAGAATAATAAAAACTCTGGAGGACTGAGGGAGCTCAGTACCCAGGGTTGCTAAATATGGCATCTAAAATGTACAGTTTCCAATGAAAAATTATGAGAAATGCAATGAAAGAGTAATGTATGACTAATAAACTGGAAGAAAACAAAAACAAAAGCAAAAACAGAACAGGCAGCAGACACAGCCTTCGGGAAACACCAGCTATCAGATTTATCAGGTAAAGACTTCAAAGCAAGCATTATAAACATGTTCACAGAAGTAAAGAAAACTATGATTAAAGAAGTAAAGGGAGATATGATGACAACATCAAATAGGGTATATCAATTAAGAGGTAGAAATAAATAGAATCAAATGGAAATTATAGAGTTGAAAGTACAGTACCTGAAATAAAAATTTCAAAAATACAACTATAGAGGCTCAACATATTTTAATTGGCAGAAGAAAGAATACACAAACTTACGGATACATTGATAGAGATTATGCAAGCCAAAGGACACAGAGATTTTTAAAAAAATGAGTAAAAGTGAAGAAAGTCTCTGAGAAATTTGGGACATCCTTGAGTATGCCATGTGTGTAATAGTCATTCTACTAGCAAAATAGAGAGAAAGAAATGAGAAGAAAAATTATTTGAAGAAATCATGGCTGAAAATTTTTCAGCACAAAGGAGGTGGGTGTGGGCAAAGCTATATTGGGCTACAGAAATAACTACAGACAATAAATCATAATTTTGACAATGTATTGTTGGGTTTGTAACATTAACAGGTGTAATATATATAACAATAATATCATATAAAAGGGGAACAGAATAGAGTGATATAAAAGTAACATTTCTGCGTGTGAATGGAATTGAGAAGTATAAATCACAAATAGAGTCAAAAAAGTAAAAATCTGTATGGTAAATCTAGAGCAACTAATAAAAAATTTTAAATATAGTAAAAACTACTAAATAAATTTAAATGATACAAAAATATTCATTAAGGGCAAAATAAACATAAAGGAGGAATAGAGGCAAAAAAAGATTTGAGACATATGGAAAACAAAAATAAAAATGATACCTATAAATGTAATTATATCAAAGGTAAAATTAAATAACTTAATAAAAGAAGAGATTATCAGACAGGATAAAAAAGAAACATAATCTAATTATATGCAATCTATAGATAATCTAATTCTTTAGATTCAAAGATACAAATAAATTGAAAGTATAGGGATGGAAAAAGTAACATCATACACACAGAAACCACAAGAAAACTGAAGTGGCTACAATGTTATCATAACAAAAACAGAAAATATGGCTATAGATTGTTATTCTATAATGATAAATGGTCAATTCATCAAGAAGATATAATAATAATAAATTTACATGCACCTAATAAAAGAGCAAGCACCACAAATCATAAAGTAAAAAAAAAAAAACATAATAAAGGAAAGAAGAGAGAGATAATTGAACAATAATAGTTGATGATTTCAACTAGACAGCAACAAGGAAATGGAAGACTTGAACAAGATTATAAACATACTAGGCCTAGCAAACATCTATAGAACACTCTACCCAACAAAAAATGAATATTCATCCCTCTCAAAGGTTCAGAGAAAATTCTTAAGGAGAGCCATAACCTAGACCATAAAGCCTATTTTAACCTCAATAAATTTAAAATAATATAAATAATGCATAGCATATTACCTTGTCACAATGGAATGGAATTTGAAATTACTAACAGGAAATATTTGGGAAAAAAATATGTGGAAATTAAACTACGCATGCCTAAATAACAATGGGTCATAGAAGAGACAAAAGAGGAAATCAGAAAATACTTTGAGATCAGTGAAAATGAAGACACAATGTACCAAAACCATGGGTTTAAGCAAACACAGTTCTTGGAATGAATTTCATTACTGTAAATGCCTATATTAAGAAAGAAGAAATATCTCAAAGCAGTAACCTAACTTACACCTCAAGATACTAGAAAAGGAAGAGCAAAGTAAACAGAAAGCAAGTAAAAGGAAGGAAATATTAAAGATTAGAATGGAAATTAATGAACTAGAGAATAGAAAACCAATAAAGAAAATTAATGAAAATAAAGCTATTTTCTTAAAATGATCCATAAAATTGAGAAACCTTTAGTTAGATTGGACAAGAACAAAAAGAGAGCAGACTAAAATGACTAGACTCAGAAGTTATAGAGAGAACATTATTGCTAATCCTACAGAAATAAAAAGGATTATAAAATAATACTATGAACAATTGTATACCAACAAATCAGGTAACTTAAATGAAATGGACAAATTTCTAGAAGTACGCATGTTTACAAAAGTGATTCAGGAAGAAATATAACAAGTGAAGAGAATGAAGTAGCAATAAAAAAACTAACCACTCAATTAAAAAAAAAACAAGCATACAACAACAACAAAAATCAGACCCTGAATTCTACCAAACATTTAAAGATGATGTGCTGGTTTGAATCTCTTTTGTAACTCAGAAAAGACTGTTCTTTTAATTCATTCTTGTGGGGACAGACCTATTGTGAGTGGGACCATTTGATTTGATTATTTCCATGGATGAGTGACCACCCAATTCAAGGGAGTTCTTAAGCCTTTACTGATGTCCTTTATGAAAGGGAGCTCAGAGATAGAGGGCAGAGAAATGAAACCAAGAGAAGGACACACACATAGGGAGAAATGTCATGGAGGCACTAAGTGAAGACATACAGAGAGAGAAAGAGGGGAATCAGAAGCTGAAAGCAATGGAACCTGGGAATGAAGGACCAGTAGATACCTTCCCATTTGAGAGAGGTGTTCCAGATCCTGGCAGACTTTCCTCATAGAAGGTATCTTCTTCTTGATGCCTTAATTTGGACATTATCATGAATACAGAACTCTAAATTTGTACCCTAATGAAACCCCATTGAAAAAGCCAACCTATTTCTGGTATATTGCATTCCAGCAGCTTTTGCAAACCGAAGCAGATGAATAGTACAAATTCTTCACAACTCTTACAAAAAATAGAATAACTCATCCTAGGTCCAGTATTATCCTAACACCAAAAGCCAGATCAACAAAAGAAAAAAGATAGATAAATTGGACTTCATCAAAATTAAAAATATTTGTACTTCAAAAAGTACCATCATAAAAGTAAAAAGACAGCCCACAGAATGAGAGAAAATATTTGCAAATCACATATCTGATAAGAAACTTGCATCCAGAAGATACAAAGAATCCTTTCAATTCAATAATAAAAAGGCAAGTAAATACATTTAAAAATAGGCAAAGGTTTTGAATAGATATTTCTCCAAGGAAGCTATACAAATGACCAAATAGCACATGAAAAGATTCTCAATATCAACAGTCATCAGAGAAGTACAAAACAAACCACACTGAAGTACTACATCGCATACACTAGTGTGGCTAGAATAAGAAAAATCAGATAATAGTGATAACTGTTGAATCAGAATACTCATACACCACCAGTGGCAATTCCTCAGACAAAGAGAGAATTATCTTATGACCTAGAAATTCCACTCCTACATATATACTTGTAAGACATGAAATATGTCCATGCAAAAACTTGGACATGAATATTTATAGCAGTATTATCTATGAGTCAACAGGTGGAGATAAGCTGAATATCCAGCTACAGATGAATGGATAAACAAAACGTGGTATCCCATATCCCATACAATAGAACATAATTGAACCTAGAGAGGGAATTAAGTATGATACATGGTAAAACATAGACCAAACTTGAAAATATTATGGGAAAGTTACAGAAGTCAGACACAAAGACCATACATAATATTATTCTATCCTTATGAAATGTTAATAACATGAAAATGTATACAGACAAAGTTGATTAATGATAGCTTAGTGCTTATGGGGTGGTGGTGGGATAGGAGAGTGATAGCTAAAGGGTATGGGGCTTCTTTTTGAGGTAATGAAAATGTTTTAAAATTTACTCTGATGATAGCTGCACATATCTGTGAATAAACGACAACCGTTGAATTATAAGTGAATTGTATGGTATGTGACTTATATCTCAAAAAAAATTGTTAACAAAATCTTTTCTTTCAGGAGCTAATGCAAATGTCCTCTTCTCTATGGAGCCTTACCCCAGTCAGAAGTACCCACAGCTTCCTTTAAATTCCAATCATTGCTTACGTGTCTTCTTAGCACTTAGGTTTTTCCTACCCATTTTCTTTAACTCAGTAGATTTCAGATCTTCCCCATGTTAGAAAATTTCTTAAAGGAAAGACATACCTGAATCATATTTTTATTTCTCACATACCATGCATGGATTTGGTACTAAAACATTCCTGAATGAATGTGACTACTCATTTATTTTTATTTGTTACATGAATTCGGCTCTTGGTAGAGCACTAATGTTTTGTAACTGGAATCCATTACCTTAAAATCGATATTTCATGAAGTTAACTTTCTAGCCAATTATCTACTTTATAAATATCTAGAAATATCCATTTTTAATACCAAAACATACTTAATTTTCCTTTAAAAGCAGTCTTTTTGCTCTCATCTCTTCTAAGATCTTTTCAAACTGCATCTTTTGAAATAAAAAAACAACATTATGCACAAAGCCCAGCTCAACACAGGGATAATTTGAATGATTTCTGCATTTCAATATACTGAGATTGGAGGATATTAAAACTAAAATCCATTAAGTTAACACAAACATTTCTCAACTTGCAAAATATTTTCACAAAGGCCTTCATTTTATAAATGATGTACTGCAAATTTTATTCAAACTACTTAGATATAGAGCGTGCATTGTATAGTTGGGGCATCAATATTGTCCTCTAAGGAGAAAAAGAGCAGCAGTTTTTGCTTGCAAGAAAATTATAGGCTTTCCTATATTATAAATAACAAAGATACCATAAGGCAGGCAGAGAGTTGTAAAATGTCTATCTTTCAGTAGCTAGACAATAAATAGAAAAATGAGCATCATTTTGGGTGTTAATGTGCACAGAAAACAAAATGTTCAATAAAAGTTATTAATTACTTCTAGTTTCTCATTTTTCGTATTTATGCAGGCAATATATTTCTGTACTTTTAAAGATAAAATATTAAATATATTAGGAGGAAGGAACCTCAATATTTCAAGAGACTTTAGCTTAGGATATGAGATCTTGTTGGTTTGTACAAGTTAGTGTGATGCCCTGATATATCCCAGAGTAATTTGGGCAGAGAATAAAAAAGTACTTGCAAAGTATCCTTGAGAGACTGGGGAGAAAAGAAGAAATATTAAACTTCTCCATCTGGGGAATTCTTGATATTCTCACAAGCAGTGGGGACAACCACACCAATGGACTTGATCTTGGGCCTTGTCCTTATGAAAGTTATCCCTGCAAAGGATAGGCTAAGCCTACTTGTAATTGTGCCTGAGAGGCACCCGCAGAGAGCCTCTTTTGTTGCTCAGATGTGGCCTCTCTCTCTAAGCCAACATAGCAGGTGAACTCACTGCCCTTCCCCAGTACGTGGGACATGACATAGTAGGTAAATTTACCTGGCAACATTGGACAGAAATCCTGGGTTGAGCTGGGACTCAGTATCATGGGATTGAGAAAGCCTTCTTGACCAAAATAGGGAAGAGAGAAATGAGACAAAATGAAGTTTTACTGGCTAAGAGATTTCAAACAGAGTTGAGAGACTATCCTGGAGACTATTCCTATGCATTACATAGATATTCCTTTTTGGCTTATGGTGTATTGGAGTGGCTAGAGGGAAGTACCTGAAGCTGTTGAGCTGTGTTCCAATAGCCATGATTCTTGAAGATGACTGTATAACTATATAGTTTTACAGTGTGACAGTGGGATTGTAAATAAATAAATAAATAAAGATGCTTCGGCTTGGTGGTTCACAGTAGGGAGATTACAGGTGAACACACCAATTTCTTGATTTCTTAAATTTTAACAAGTCATGTTGTCTGATAGTACATGTTAATGGGAATTAGTAACTCCAACTGACAGGGAGTTTAGGAAAGCTGTTGACATCTCTTTGGGTTTTAAATTTGAGAATGAAAAAAAACTAAATCCTTATATATTAAATAAAATTATAAGTCCTTACAGTGTAGAATTATAAATTTATACTCCTAAGGGAATCTTTGGAGGTGCCTCATACAAATATACATTTACAGAATGAGAAGGCTGATGTCCAGAAAAGAAAGTGATTTGCCTTCAGTTAAAACCTTGTTGAATCTAAATAAGGATTAGGAGCTGATTCTAAACTGAATTAGAATCCAAATCTGTCAAAATTTTTCTCAAAAGTAACCGTGTTCAAAATTGCATGATATGGTTTAAATTTTCCAAATAATTCCTTTTATTCTTTTACATGTCCAAAGTTACTATAGCCTATGAGGTTGCATACCTCTATTCATAAACCAAAAACTTTGTTTATTTTTAAAATTCCTATTCAATATTTCCATTTTATGGAGGCAGGTTAATTTGACTTTAAAATTTTAGTTGCTTGAAAATAATATGAGTGATGTTGCTTTCTTCCAATAAACTTCTTCATTTGTAGGAGCTCTTGATCTGAGTGGTTTTATTCTGTATATTAATTTTTTTGAATTTGACCTAGACCCTTAATTGAGTCTGTCTTACTAGCAATATGTTCTCATTTTTAGTTGTCTGCTGGCTATGCTATCCTCCCAAATGCTTAACTACAGAGCTAGAACCTATGGTCCCAGCCCTCTCTGACCCCCATAATCACACCGAGTCTATCCTTAAAGCATCTTCCAGAATAAACCTGATGATTGTCCCACTTCTGATCTCTTGCCATTCTTGTCTTCATGCCCGAATGGCTAATGGACATAGATGGACCGCTCCACTTTTATCTACACAAGAGAAAAGAATTCCAGTTTAAACCACTCTCATTATTTCTTCCCCCCAACAATGACTATTGGAATTCCTGACCTGTTTCCATCAGATTTTCTGCTGCTGCCATCACTAAGATTCCTCATGAGGATATATACATTCTGACTTCTCAGCAAATCCAGCAAAGATAATTCTGGTAGAAATGCTGCAGAGAGCTGTGTACACAGCAGAATGACTGCAGTGGTTTATTTACCACTCCATCAAAACATACTTCTTTTTTGCAGTTGTGTGGTTCCAGAAATGTCTTCTCAATAGGACATTTTTTGATAGTTTGGCATCTTTTGTTTCTAGACCTTTAAGAAACTGCAAAAAGAACCAATAATAGATTTTTTCTTTGGGGGGTGGGTGGATGCTAATATTTTGGAGGAGTAGCAGAAGTGAAACAGGGTGGAACGAATCAGCTTGGATATGTTTAACTACCTATAATAAAGTTCATCAATATTAATGGCGGCATTAATATCAGGTCAACTCTAGTAATTATCACTCCATACTCTGAACTGGAAGAGTACATTTACAGATGGCCTAGAAAGAGCACTGGAATGAGATCTGACATCACAATTTGTCTCCCAGGCATGTGATTTATCCTTAATTCCCAAAGAAAATAGCTGTTCTCATAATAACACATGTTTTTTAACCATTACCCTATGCCTATCTAAAACTCAATTATATTGTGTACAATTGCATCATATATACGTGTGTGCGTGCGTGTGTGTGTGGGTATAGTTATTGGAAAGACTTGCAGTCCACTTACTCCTAAAAATATTTAATATTCCACTATTGATCTAGTAGAAAATAAAAACCAAAAAAGGAAAAAGCAGAATTTGGGGTACCTGGAATATAAAATTCTTTGTTTCCCAAAGATATAGCTTAACTGATGGGTCTCAGGACCTTGGCCTAGTAAAAAGACACTTTAAATAAAAAAATATGAAATTTTATCATATTTTTATGGAAACATGTATTTCTATATATTGTATTTCTTAGTTCTTTCTATAAAAATACTTAGCAGAAATTCTCTGTTCTTCGTGTCAAGTCTAAAATATATATTTTAAAATAATTTGGCTTTTTTGAGCTTATTTGTCTTGGGAACTGAATAGTTAGCTATTGTCTCATTGCCCGATAAGAATGTCTGCACCATATCTCTAGCCCATATATATCACATTTTTAAAATTTTAGTATCATTCCTGACTCCATTTTATATTCTAAGTTTTGATAATTTGTTCTTCCTTTCATTCTATTTTTTCCTCAATTTAAGATTGCATTTGTGTTTCCTGGAAATGGATCTGACATATTTTCTGAATAAATTAAGAGGATAAACAAGCAAAGAGATGCACAGCTTTTCAAAGGACTATCTCTATGAGTGATTTTTTAGCAATTTAATTAACCTCTCTAAAATTATTTCTTTTTAATTAAAACTGGACTATCAATTTCCCATATATTGTTTTAAGAATTAAAAATATTTAGCACATATGTAAGTGTCAAAAGCAGTGCCAGGCACCCAGCAAATGCTTAATAAAGTTAACTATCTTAATAAAAGCTATTTTTTAAATTCAGCCAAATGCAAAATTTTAAGAGATATTCTTTGACAATTTAGAATGTAAACAAATGAGAGCAAGCACGGATGATGTTCTCATGGAAAATGAAGGCAATATGATAACAAAATCCATTTTTTTCTTTAAAATAGAACAAAGTTCTAGAATGCTTATTTATCTGTGCTTTAATATGTTTGTATAAGCAAAGATAACATTAGAGAAAAGTGAAACTCAAACCATTGGATATCATTAACTTTGAGGGATGAGAATGGAAGGCAGAAGAAAAGAAAGGACTTTACATCTATATTCACACAGTTTTAAATAGGAAAAACGGAAAACAAGTCGGGGGGGACCATTGACATCTTTTCTATGCCTTCAAAAAATTTTTAATTGTTTTATTTTCTCTATTTCTTTTTGTAATCAGATAAATAAATATTAAAATTAACCACTGAAGTGAGAGGTCTGGAAACCATTTTATAATATGAAAAATCTGAGGACCTTTAGCCTAATGAAGAGATGACTAAAGGAGGAATTATGTCCATCCTCAAATATTTGAAGGGCTATCAAGTGAAGGATAACTTAGGCTCAGCCTATAAAGCTCCAAAGAATTGAAAACTCAGATTGTATCTATAACCAGAATGCAGTGGTAAATCTTGAATGAGCTTTCACTCAGCGTTACAGCAGCAAGAAGCATTCAGATGATCGTCCTTCCCAATGTTGCCTGCAAAAGGAAAATTGGCACTGTAGAGCTCAATAGATTCCGAGGTAGCTTCTTTACTGCTATTTTCTTTACATGATGAAAGATGTATGTGCCATTATTGTATACCTTAGTTTGCTAAGGCTGATGGAATGCAATTCACCAGAAATAGAATGGCTTATATAAAGGGTATTTATTTAGTTACATAATTTACTCACTTGGGAAGGCACACACAAATTTACTAATTTGGAAAGGCACACACTGACATCTGCTGGGCTTCTCTTCCGACTTTTGGAACAAATGGCTTTCCTCAGTGGCGATCCTTTTTGCATCTCCAAACGTCTGGGTCTGAGCCAGCTCTGAGTGCTGAGCTGAGATGCCCTGGGCTGCTGCTGAGCTGTCTCTCTTCTGACTTCTCATTTTAATCCTCACCCACTGCAGAAGGCACTCACCTTAGCCAGCCACAGACATAAGCAGCCTTAGATGAATTTCACAAGTTTATGGTTTAAGTCCACAGCCACAGAACAACCCGGCTCCTGAACCTAGCTACTACATGGACTAACAAACAGTCATTGAATAACCACTACATTCTAAGCAATATATTATATATCAGGAATAAGCAGGGTAATAAAATGGGTCCCTTCAAAGAACTTATACTCAGATTAGGAAGATGTTCACAAACAAACAATTTTAATCGACATAATAATTGTTAGGGCAAAAAATGCACCCAAGGCACTATGGAAGCTTAGCAAAAAGAATGACAAACTCAGAGTTAAAGAGTGATTTTTTTCTTAGGTTTTGATATTTGTTTTGAAATGTCATTAGGCATATTTTTAACATAAATTAGAGCATAAGTAACATTTGTAGATAATTTGACAATAACTTTGAACATAATCAGGGTATGGTTATATTTCTAAACTATTATATAAATAAGAATAGAATGTTGTAACACCCCAAGGAATTCAAATAAGATGATTGGGAGTTTAGAAATGCTTTAGAATCAAGAAAAATTAAAGATCTTTCAGTGAGGTGAAAAGCTTGGCTACAGGGTAATTGAAAAGGATGCAATAATGCAATTCCAAATTTGAAAGTTATAAATGATGCAAGTGATTTCAACAGCAGGGGGGTTATTTGTCCTGATGTGAAGATGTTGCAAACCTCATGAATTTCAAATCTGTAAATTAAGAACAAGGTATTTATAGCTTAGTTAGAAGCAAATGAAAGTCAAGTTATACCTATAGAGATCAGTGATTGTGGTTCATTCTTATCACCAGGGCTTGTTCAGTGCTACCCTCTCCCCCTACTCCACTCCCAAGCAGCAAAAGTGCTTTCGATTATACCCAAGAAGACAGGTGACAGAGGTGACAGGGTCTGCATATCAGGTGATACTAAAAAGTTTGTTAAAAGCCCTTGTATCTGCCTTTCATTTTGTATTTGGATGTTGTCTTTTGGATTCCTTCTCCTGTTCATCTTCTTTGGGAGTTGCCTTCCTCTTTTCTTCCAAGTAGTGAGTGCAGTAGGAAGCATAAGCATCTACTCTAAGGACAGCACAAATAACTAAGCTTAACTTGTTAACAGATCATACCATAGCTCTGCTCAGTCCCTGAATGTATTCTGTAACACTGACTTTGTAATTTTTTAAATATTTTTTTCCACTCATGATGTACCAGGAGTCTAAATAACTGCTTTTGTCTTTATTTTTAATAGAATAGTGGACAAAAATAACCACAGCTGCTGTAGTGACCTGGTTTCTTGCAATTACTGTACTATCAATTGTACCGATTAAATCAGCTCTAGTAGACTGTCAAAGAAAAGAAAAAAGTATTGACCTCAAAAGAAGGTCAAACCAATATTCACACAAGCTTTACTTATATTTGACACTGTATGACTCTCTTATATTTGCATTTCCCCTCTATTTCATTTGATCAGATTCCTAATACACTGTAGCCAAACTATTTGAAATGAGAATGGTTCATCAAAGGAATTGCATTAGGAGAGCAGATTTTACACATTTACCAAGTGAGATTCCTGAAACTGGAATTCGATGCAGATAAATGCCAGATCAATAGGCTTTTAAATCACAGAAAAGGTGGGGGAGTGGTAAGTAAAACTGAAAGGTTCTTTGTTTGAATTAAATTTCTCTGTCATGTTATGCTTTTCTTTAGTTGCAACCTTCCAAAGTCACTTCTCTAAAAGCTCTTTGTGAGGAGAAATACATGCAAATATGTGCTGTTTGATTTATCATAGTCTTATGTAGTTTGATTAAAAATAATTTTTGCAGATGTGTTGTTTTGTACTCCTGTATTGTTTTATTAGATTGGCTTTAGTAGATATCTAAAAAAAGGCTTCTATCACAAACCAAAATGTAGCTATCATGTGTATTATGCCCTCATTATTGAATCAAGCATTTTGATTAATATTGCTTTTTCTACACGTTGTAATTTATCATGTCTCTATTGTTTGATTCATCATCACAACAAAACTTTTCTTCAGCACATTGCATTAGACCAATTTTATTTTTATTTTATTTCTTTGCTTGTAAATCCTAGACATGATAAAAACTGTTTCTGAATGATCAAATACTTGTAACAAGTTATCACTAGTGGGGTAATTTGTGCTTCCAGATTTCAATATAATATTGTATGCCCACATAACGGCAAAGGCATACGTCAAATAGAGGGCAGAACAAGGATATACAAAATCATCTTCAAAAGCCTTATGATCTCATTTGAAACATTCATTGAGGTTCCTACCATTTTGATCTAGCAATTCAACAACCTCCCTTATTATATGCTTTGACAAATTATCTTCCCTGGCAAACTTTCTGCCTGCTTCTCGCTCACTTTGCTGCTGCTGTTCTCTCTTCCATTTAGTTATACACTGAAGATGCAACTTTTTCAGAGAAAAACTTCGCTAAATCTATAGTTGCATCTTTGATATATAAAAAAAGTTGAGAATAACTACTATATTTTACATTTTTATAGATTGGTGCCTTAGAGAGAAACTATCATCTTAACCAAGGACCTCCACTGGCATGATTTATTATGTAGCCAAAACTAAGGTTTTTTTTTTCTTTTTGTTTGTTAGACATTTAATTGATTTTTGTAAAAGCTGTGAGCCAGAAGTGCCAGCATACCAAGAGACAGATATTGGTCAAAAATTGTTTTACTGTTCCTTTTATCTCTTAAGCAAGACAATATTAAGTCAAAGAGACACAATGTCAACATTGATTTTCTATTTGTGTTGCTAAAACTTCTTTCTCCTAACATATGAAATTCATCAACTGGAAGCAACAGATGAAAAAGAAAAATGTTGTCCCACCCAGAGCCAAGCACAATGGGCATTTCTGGGTGACTGTGTCAAAGAAGAGGTGTTTGGTTTCTGACCCATTTATAACCTTCCACGTATCTGAAGAATGGGTATGGTGACAGGCAACCACAACTTCCTTTTCATCATGTTGCGATTATGATATAAAACAAATTTAGAAAAATAGCAGTTTCTAGCTTTTCTAGCATTTGCTTATGTGCACTATCTCAAAGCATTTGATGAGGAAGTATGATCTATATGCAACTTGAGGAAATCATGCAATTGATCCAAAAGGATAAACTTGAGATTAAATAGAGTTTCAACAACTAAAACGTGGATTATTGAAAATAAGTCCCTAATGTATAAATAAATTGAGTCCATTATTTATGGATATTATCCAAAGTTTTATCTTTGCTCCTCAAACAGAAGAGGACACAGCGTCAGACCATGAAAACATAGCTTAGGTTATACAATAAAGAAATTCTCTACTTGAAATATAAGTGCTTATCTCCATTAAACATGCTGCTAAATGTTGTCCTATACAAGAAAAAAACCTGTGTTAATGTTCAAAGAACTTAGAGTTTGTTATTAGATGCTCTGGTTTCAATTCTCAGTTCACTCAATTATTAGCATGTAAGAGATAACTGATAGAATGTTATCTCTGAGCCTCAGTTTCTATATCTGTAATAACAACATGTAGAAGCATTATTTAAAGGACCAGTTAGGAATACATGTAAGGGTTTAGTTATATGTGCTGTATATTTTGTTTACATTCATTCAGCATGTAATAGTAGCCAGGACTTCTACCAGGAACTGGATGGGGAAGTCTATACCTTTGAAGCCTTCAACCTGGTGAGGAGAGAAATCAATGTATAAGCATCAATATAATATGGCATTAAATCATATACTCCCGAAAGATAAAGTTCAAGTCCTGACCCCCTGCCCCATGAATATGACCTTATTTGGAAATATCGTCTCTGAAGATATGATTAGCTGAGGTCAAACTGGATTTGGGTGGACCCTAAACCAATATGACTGATCTCCTTATACAAAGGGAAAATTTGGAGAGAGACATAGACACAGTAAGACACTGGGGAGAAGACTGTGTGAAGATGGAGGAAGCAGAGATTGCAGGGAGACATCTATAAGATAAGAAATGCCAAAGATTTCAGCAAACACTAGATGCTAGAGGAAGCAGGGAAGAATCTCACTAACAGGTTTGTTTTTTTTAGATGAAGCATGGCCCTCGACTTCAGACTTCTAGCCTCCTCAACTGAGAAATAAATATCTGTTGTTTAAAGCTATCTAGTTTGTAGCACCTTCTTAAGGTAGCCCTAGGAAACTAAGGCTATAAGTGAAGACAAATCTAAATACTCTGGAGTCTCTAGGTTAAGCAAGACAAGCTCTGTCTTTAGATGTTTCACGTAAAAGGTTTCATGTAGGAGACAACATTTGACGTTTAGTTTTGAAAAAAAAAGGGTGTTCCAGGACAAGAGAAGAATTCATAGATAAGTAAACACCACATGTACCTGTAAGGGCAGGTAGGAATAAAAGAGCAAAAAGTGCTTCAGAAACTTGAGGAATTTGGTGTGACGGGAGCATAGAGTCTGTAGAAGAATGGCAGCTTGATGAAGCTTGAAAGATGAAATAGGGACAGATTGTAAGGGGTCCTGAAACACAAAGACATCTAGATTTGATGTGAAGGATGTGATTGGGCTATGGTTCTTGGTGAAAGAAATGTTTTAGAAGATTGGTATTGCTGTAGCATGCAGAATAGTCTGCTGTTCTCAAGAACAGAGATGTGGGGTAATGAAGACAGGGGATAGAGGAGAAAGGTCAGTTTGGGGAACTAGAGAATATGTTTGGTTTTAGATATTTTTAATTTCAATGATTATATGAGCGGAGGAGTCAGCAATTGGACAAATAGTTTTTTTACTCCATTGAAGCTTTTATTTCACAGTAAACTTTTTCAGCTCTGTCTTCCTATTGTATAGAACACAATCAAAGCCATATATCCAACGCCCTCCTTGAACTCTGTATTTCTCCAGTAGCATCTCCAATTGAAATCTAAGTTTTAATTGTCCAGTGGTAATTCCGCAAATCAGTGATGCTCTCTATAAATTAGTGATGCACTTTTAAAGCTCTATACCTTTTCACATGCTGCTTCATAGAGTAATTACTTGGATTTATCCTGCATACACTTATTATTATGATATTATGATATTGCCTAATCATTTAGGCAAACTCTACTTGACTAGTTTCTACCTCTATTTCCCCCTTACTGGCATATGATAAGAACACACAGAAACAACAAAATTTAGTAAAGAAACACACGAATAAGGAATTGTGAAGCACAGGGTCAGAGCAGCTTTGAACAATGAAGTTCTATCTTTTGGCAATTATTTGTTCAAAGTACTCTCAGAACTAGTGAGATAGGTTTCTGAGCAAAATTAGCATACAAAAACACAACATAACTACGAGGTGGGCCTCTTTCTCCAAGCATAATGACAATAGGGCTGTCTGAATTTCAGAATTATAAAACTGCTTAAAAACTCAAAAGGTTTTACTAAAATACCACCTAAACTTTTCTACAATTTTTTACACATGATATAACTCACCTGCTTAGACTAACAGGTAAATATTCTCTATCAAATGCAATAAAAAGAAGCCTCAACGTATGTTTTGGCAGTGTGAAATAAAAAGAATTTGAGTTCATCCTCTCTTGACATCCCTGCACTCATCTTCACTGCCATGCACAGAGGAGCACTGTTTGAAAATAAATAAGAGAGTGAGGCACAGAAATCCTGAAGTTAATGCTATTACTGAATATTAAGAGATTACCTCATGCTCAAGTGATTTTTTTGTTCTCTTCCTGACCACCTAAATGATTAAAGTAGGATAATGCCATTCTCATTATTTTAGGAACACATTTGCATCAGTAAAGAAAGGGCCCCTAAAGGGCACAGCACCATCCAGGTGAGTCTGAATTGATTAAATTGTTTGCCTGATTAGATAAATAATGCAAGTGTAAACTGCATATCAGGGAAAGTTTCTTTCTCTTCAACAAAACACAAGAATAAACTGTGTTTAACAAAAAGCCTTGCGGGATTTTACTCTAGAAAACAAAATACGTTTGCGCATGTTTCTTTTCTTCAAAAAGACCTAATTTTATTGGTAAATACAAATAATAATATTTGTATACCTCATTTTATAGTATTTTCTAAATTCTTCAATAGTTCATAAATTCAGTCCAAATAGAATAAGACCATTTAAAAGGAAAACACATATACCCCACAATGATAAAATGCATGTTTAAATTTTAATAGATAACTTTCTGTAAATTTCTTACATTTTCTTATCATTTTTATGTAACTGCATGTTTACCAACAAAAGGAATCATTAGCTCCTTATGTAAAACATGCTTCTCAGTGTCAGACTGCAATCAAGCACTTCTTTTTCACTTTAAATATATTTTTCATATGGGCAAATCAATCCAAATGAGCTTTTAATTCAACAGAGCCTTTAAAATGTGAATTACCTTGAAATTATTATATTTCTTTTCCAACGTTTTCCTAATGCAGTTTCTGTTACAAGGAAATGAGATTTTTGTGAAGATAATATCCCCAGCAATACAAATTTTGATTAAAAATGTTATAAAAACACATAGTACGGGTCCTTCTAAGATAATCTCACATGATCACAGGCTCAAATTTACTTTGATCTTCTGTCCAATGCTGACTAACACAAATCCATTATTATATGCTAAAGCACTACAATGTGAAGACATTTCTTAGTACCTTAAAGAAGAATTTGTGAAGTGTAGAGAGGCACACCTTGTCAGTTGCTATAAAGCCTTCTAGAATACTCAGACCCACACTCTTTTACTACTTCTCTATGATTATCTTTATTAGTAGTAGTTATAAACAATCGTATTCTACATTTCTTTTACTATTTCATCTATTTCAATCTTGTCTTCTCCAAATACATTTAAGATCAGCAAGAGCACGAATGAGTGAGTGTGTGTGTGTATGGGGTTTACTCCAATCCTGATCTACTGAGCTTTTTTACACACACACACACTCTCTGATACTCACTCTCCATCTCTCTTCTCTTCTTTAAAGTTTTGCTCTTGTACTTTCTAGGATGTGCCTTAAACAGAATGTCAAATAGAAGACAATGCATATCACCATGTCAACTAAGAGAGAACAATGCTTAGTGCATTTCAAAGGATATTGGAATTAAAATACTTTGATATTTGATCATTTCTATATTGTTCTAAGAAACAGTCATTTGGTTCAACTCACGTGGGAAAACACCAGACATATCAGTAAAGAGAAACTCTTTAATTTATTGGAGTAATGATGTACTTCAGCGGCTTAAAAAGTTTATCTTAGCAGCTCATTGCACCAGAAAATGGTATACTATTGAGCTGATGCCCTTGTTTATCTTAAACAAAGATACGAAACTCACATATTTGGTGTTTAGTCTTTTAAAACCTATCAAAATGATTATATACTATTGAAATGACTTGTCATGAATGGAATTTTTTATGTTTTTTTTCTTGTATAATAGCAGACAATTGATTGGTAGAAATTTTTCCCCACTAAATTATTTTAATGCTTTGTGGGCACATCATATAGATACAGCTTAAAGGTAGTTCTATAGGCAAATATCCAATATTTGAATCTCATTACTGCCCAGAGAGCTTCATTCCAAATGGTAGACACTATGTTAGGAAAGGTGCAGATAACTTTAAAATATGCTGTGAAGGAACTACTCTTCTAGAAAAGAGGTGCTTGTGCAAAAACAGATAAATATGAAATAGAAAGTGTCACTTGAAGTCCATTAAAATGTTAGATGAAAGTTCATGCAGAGGAGGGACAATTTATTTCCAAAAGGCATCCTGGAGAGTCTTATCAGAAGTGATGTTTGTTATGCATAATATTGTACATGAAGTGGTGAATTTAAAGCAAAGAAAACCCCATCTGAAAGTACTATAAACTTGGAAAGTCTCAGCAGACTGATTGGTTGAGTAAGTTTCAGCATCAGGTACAGAAAAGGAAATGGAAAAAAGTAAAATAAGAAAGATAAAGAACCATAAAGGGAGGGAAATAATTTTTACCCTGACATTTGGTACACTATTCCATGAGAAATAAAAGGTTGGTGAAGAGTGTAATGGTATCACTAGAACTATGCTTCAGAGACTGTAACATATCAGCAAGTTATAAGTACACTTGGAAGGGATAACATTAGAAATGAACATAAGCTTAACAAGTTACGATAAAAATCCATACAGGCTATATTCAAGAACAGAGAAGAAAAAAGAAAAAGAAAGCATGTAAAATCATAGTATCAGGCTGACAATAATATGAATGGAGTATCTAACACTTTTATTGAGACTTTTCTATGTATCAGGCCCTGGGATAAGTACTCGATATGAATCATTTTATTTAATATTCACTAAATTGTAATCCTGGTTAGTAATATTATCTACATGTTATAGCTGAGGAAACAGAGGTTGGACGAGGTTAATTTATGGATCTATCCAGTAATTGATGGAGACAAGTCCAAACTTTCTGACTCTAAATCCATCTATCAACAGTCCAAATTTGATATTTAACTGTTTTGGTGCATAACAGAAGAAATCTCAAGGTTGACTGGAATTTGTACCTAGGAGGCTGGAAGAAGAGCTATGACAATGATAGAGATTGGGAAATTTGATAAAAATGTCTCCTTTCAGAAAAGTTTGGCCTGTGCAGTTCTGGTTTTGGTCTCATTGACTTGATCTTCTATCTTAAGGAATGTATCCCAGTTTTGGGTCTGTTGGGAACATTACAAGGCAAAGGGAAAAGGCCTCAACTTGACCGATCACCTATGCACCAGCACTCACACCTATGATGTAACTCATTTTCATACCTTCCAAGAGGGAAGTGGTATGATTTTTAATTTACAGATGAAGAAAAAGGCTCAAAGAGGTTATACTAATTACTCAGTTATTTGGCTAATACTTGGAAAAAACAAAGTTATAATTTAAATCATTCCCTTGTCAGAGTCCAATTCTTTTTCAGAATAGGCAGGTTCAGAAAATTTTATAAATCCACTAATTAAAACTTCAGTCATACCTCACTCTCAAGACACTGCAATAAGCATCCCTTTGAAAAAAAGAAGACGAGCTTATTGGCTGTGAGTGAGTATTAATCTCCAATTCTTTCAAAACAATTACATTAAGTGGTCATACATGTCTAAATATATTCTTCTTCCTAAGTTCTTATTTCCAAACTCATCTTACTTCTTACAGTTATGACATTCCACATCTACAGTTCACTGAATCTGTTCTCAGAAGTCCGTGGTGACCTGTTACTTTCTGAGATCTCACACTCTCCAAAGAGCCCATCCTCTTGGATTTTTCTGTTGGCCACACCTTCCTTCCTGAAGTTGTCTCCTTAGTTTTCATAACATGGCACCTTCTTTTCCTTCCATCTCTTGGTGTTGGTCTCTACTCACAGCTCCTTTCTGAACAATCCTTTAATGTAATCTTTCACCTGAAGTCAGTATCCTTTGCAAATATTAACACAATTAATCTTCAAACAACTCATGAAGGAAGTATTTTTTTATATTTTACAGATTTAGGAATTGAACATAGAGAGGTCAAGCCAATTTTCCTATGATGTAAATCTATTAGTTAGCGCCACTTAGAATTGAATCCCTGCAACCTGATCTCAAAGTCCATTCTCATTTGTCAGGCCATGCTTCCTCTTTCCTTATGTCTTCCAGATTTTAGACATTTCCTTTCTTCTAAAATAGATTTTAGATTCTTCAAAATATTCATCTTTACATGTTCCTTTCCTACTGTGCGATACCACAGTATCTAACTCAAGATCTTGCATATAGTAATATAAGATCATTCCTTTAACTATTTATTGAATATCAGACAATACTGTAGACATTAAAGTTATAAACTGTTACTGTAGACATTAAAGTTATAAGATAGGCCCATTCTACTTGAACAAAAGCTTAGATTTCAGTGGGTGAGGCAATAAATAATCAAATGAATAAACACTGCAATGTCAAATAATGAATTAATATTTGTGATAGAAGCAGTAAACATGATAGAGTAAGGAAGGGGTAGAATTTAGATAGGTGTGACAGGTCATATTTGTGCTGTGAACTGAATTATAGGAGGATACCAGGTGATCAAAGAACTAAGATGATTTCTTGTTCACGATGTGCCCTTCCAAATGAGAAACTCTGTGTTCACCATGTGCCCTTCCACTTAGAGAGAAGCCCTGAACTTCATCGGCCTTCTTGAACCAAGGTATCTTTCCCTGGATGCCTTAGATTGGACATTTCTATAGACTTGTTTTAATTGGGACATTTTCTCAGCCTTAGAACTGTAAACTAGTAACTTATTAAATTCCCCTTTTGAGTCAGAGGGAAAAGTGGGAAAAGAGAAAACAAGCCTGATAGTTTGACAGGTTTTAGAAATAAGAGATCGATGTGGCTAAACTTTGGTGGATGAGTGAGAGAGAGATAAAATAAGAGGCACAACTTCCAGATAGGTAAGCTCAGAATGTGCACGGCCCTATAGGATGTGACAAGAAGTATTTAATTTATTCTAAGTTCAGCAGAGAGTCACTAGAATATTTTAAACAGGAAGACAAATGATCTGATTTACATTTTTTAAGATTGCTTTTTTGGAGAAGGGATTGTGGTGCTCAGGGATAGAAGCCAGGAGTCTGGAAAGAGGCTGCTTGAATGATCTTAATAAGTGATTGGTAAACTTTTCCTATAGACAGACAGATGATAAACATTTTAGGCTTTTAGGGCCATTCAGTTTCTGTTGTAAAGACTACTCAACTCTGCTCTTATAGTAGAAACGCATTCACAGACAAGACAAAAATGGACGAGCTTGAGAGGAACACTTTACTTATGGGCATGGAAATTTGGAATTAATATAACTTTCACATCACAAAATACTCTCTTTCTTTTGATGTCTTTTCAATCATTTAAAAATATAAAAAATATTCTTATCTTGAGAGCATTACAAAAACAGGCAGTGGGCTTGACTTGACCATTGTCCATAGTTTGCTGACCCCTGGGCTAGATGAGAGATGGTTTTGTCTTAACTAGATTCATAGAGATAGAGGTATGATTTATTAATTATAAGAAAGCTTGAGAGAGGCAGGTTGGGGTGGTGAAGAGTGTAGAAGAATATAAGGAATTTTAACATGTTATATAGTCAATTTATGCATTTTTTTTTTAAATCCTGAAATTTTTTTTGCTCTTCCTTGAAATGTTATGGAATTTCTCACAAAACAAAGCATTTAATTCATGAATACTACTAATTCAATTTGTTAAGAGGTTTGTCTTTATTTTAATTCTGGCTTTTTCTTCTGCGACTTTACAGAAGAAATGGGATATCTTCCACACGGAAGTGTAGATAATTTTTGAAGTCATCCATTTTCTTCTTTCTTTCTCCCAGGTCTTCAAGCTAAACAAACTCAGTCATTCAGCCTCCACTAGAAGACAGTTTCTAGAATACTTAGTAAACTGCTAAACCACTCCAACTTCTCTTTCTTTTTAATATCCTTGTGGTAGTTTGATTCAGTTGTCAACTTGGCCAGGTGAACGCACCTAGTTCTGTTGCTGTGGATATGAGCCAATGGTACGTGAACCTCATCTGTTGCTAATTACATCTGCAGTCAGCTAGGAGGCGTGCCTGCTGCAATGAATGATGTTTGACTTAATTGGCTAGTGCTTAAATGAGAGACCACAATGTAGCACAGCCTAAGCAGCTCAGCATTCTTCATCTCGGCACTCGCAGCTCAGCCCAGGCCTTTGGAGATGCAGAAAGGAATCACCCCGGGGAAAGTTGTTGGAACCCAGAGGCCTGGAGAGAAGTCCAGCAGAGACCACCCTGTGCTTTCCCACGTAAGAAAGAACCTCAGTTGAAAGTTAGCTGCCTTTCTTCTGAAGAACTAACAAAATAAATCCCCTTTTATTAAAAGCCAATCTGTCTCTGGTGTGTTGCATTCCGGCAGCTAGCAAACTAGAACAATCCTCCTTAGAAGTCTAAGGATTAAGCATAAAAGAACGAGCACTTGTCTCAAATTATCAACAAACTACATAACTTCTCACTTGCCTTTGCGGACAATAGTAATGAAACCTTCAAAAACAATACTAAATGCAAATCAGTCTGTGTTCACATGTATAAAACTTAGCATCATCTGAATGAGGGACCAGCTGTCTGCTATATTGCAGGGTTAATAATGAGTCAGTCTCACAAAAGCCTTTCTTCACTTTTCTAAGTCACCTCCACTGCAGCCTTCCAGGCCAGCTGGAATTACTTACAACTGAGGTCAAATTACTATAGCCACAAACTTCAAATCAAAATATTACCAATGACATCCATTGAGCAGCTTTAAACCATAAATCCCATTTCTGCATTGAGAAGAGTCAAAGATAATTTCTCCCCTTGAATAAAGCATCACTTCCTCCAAATGAATCAAATGCAAGAGGTATAAAACCTTTTATCTCCATGCATTTCCTTGCTTTTACTGCATTCTTTATGGTTGGGATCCCTGCTTTCTATTTTTTGTCACTTTGGCTATGAAAATACACTCAAAGGATGATCACCAAATATAAGTGGGTTCCTCTTTATAAGTTTTATTCTAGAAACAATGTTTGAGAATGAAAACCCAAAGATAAAGTTGAGCTGACTTTATGAATGAATTAGGTAGAGAGAATCATATTGAGCAGAGCATAGCTACCGCCCCCTAAAAGAAGAAGCACATTTAGAAAACTACACACTTCTGTTCTCTCTGGAATCATATTTCATTAACACTCACCACTAACAGTGACTATGACCTGATTTTCCTTAAGAATAGCTTTGTTTATTTTCACCTTCCAAAGCCAGTCTTCTCCAAGGACCCAATTCTATACAATTCACTTATGACAGGTGTGGTAATTATGTAGACTGCATCACAAACTCGTACCTTGCCGGTATATAAATGACATCTAATAAATGAAACCCACAGCAAAGTACCAGAGAAATTCTTGCTTACATTTTATTGAAAGTGCTGAGAGAGTTTAGTTCCAAGTGGAGAACCTCTTAATTGTGAGAACTCTAAAACAGTCATGGTAATTAGGAAAACAGAAGCCACTTTAGGTATTTCAAACAGAGAATTTAATACATAGAATCTGTTCCATACATGTCAGAATATCTGAGAAGTCAAAGAGGAGACAGTGAGGTAACCCAGAGATTACAAATTAAAAGCAGCTACAATGTCAGAGACAGGAAGGGTACATAGAGGAAACAGTTTATTATAACTGTTTATTGCAGGATTTAGAATTACAGCTCTGTACAGACTATCTGGCAGGAAGTCTAGAGGTAAATTGTTTTCAATTTCATCCTTATTCTGGCTCAGGCAATGGGATGAGGATCTGGTTTTAACTGTCCCTATTCACAAATTTTCTTTCTTGGTGTTGGCATGATTCTAAGCTGAGCTCAGGTCTCTGGTCCAAAAATTGCAGCCAGAAGCTCCTACATATGTGCTTTTGTTCTTTTTTCCAATGGGGAAAAAAAAAGAGAATGCTTTCTTCCCCCAATCAGTGAAAAATGAGGACTTCAGAGGATGGTTCAATGAAGGTGAGCAAATACTATAGCAAAAGTAATGAGATTACAAGTTGCTTGGGCCAATCAAGACCCACCTCAATTCCACCCAAAATGCTTGTCTGGCATTCAGTAGAAGATGAGTGAAATGGAAACTTCTATAGCACTCAACTATGCCGGTTTCATGAATGAATGAGTGAATGGATTCATCATTAAATCAATATAAATATGTTAATCATGTGAAAAATAGATTATTGAGAAGCTTTGGAATTTGATAAAGCTTTCATCATGTGACAACCCACCGAGCCTTACTCTGAGGGGCTCTATACTATTAATTACCATGCAAAAATAATTATTAAAACAACATTAGCTCCTATTTGCTCCAGGCTTACTATGTTCCAACAACTATTATATACACCCTGCATACATTGACATGTTTAATCTTTACAACAAGTCAATGAGGCAGTTACTTTTATTATCTACATTTTACAGATGAGAAAATTGAAGCACAGAGAGGTTCATTAATAAACCCAAGATCACCCAGGTTGAAGGTCAAAGAAGCTGTAAATCAAATTTACATACTCCAGCCCCTAAGAAAAATATTCTTGATAACTTGATATTGTATTATGGAAATGAGAGAAAAGATTCTGGTAAAAGTTTGGAGTATATCTTATTCTTGAAAGGAAATCACCTCTGGTGATGTTAATCTATCCTTTTCTGTGGCCAAACTGTCACTATTCCCAAGTTCAGTCAAATATTTGAAATAAATTGTTCTTATGATTGAAAATATTCTCCATATTTATGATATTGAGTAGCTTCTCATCTTACTATTCTCATATTAAAATTCAAGGCCTCCACTTTAACCATAGAATAAAGCCTAAATTCACTACCCTGGCATTCAAGATACCTATAAACTGTGGCCAATCCATGTTTTCAACATTAATCCCCATCATGCTTAGTCACACTCCTCTCTACTTCAGTAGCATCTTCCAATAAATATACCCTTTTGCATGCTGCTTCATATATCTTTCAGCAAAATTCTAATTCCCAATAGAATTCAACAATTCCTTGGGTGGAAGATAATATGCTTTTTATGTGACATTCTGAAAACCTTTATATGTAACACTTTTGTAGCACTTTATATGGGAAACTTTTTATCATTATTGAATATTCATATTATTCAATGCTAAATGAAGGTTCTTAATTGGCAAGAACATACCTCACTCAATTGTATATACCTCTAGGTACCAAACCAGAGTTCATAAATGGGTCTAATAGTTATGCTAGTAGAATGAAGGAAATAGGAAATAGTAATGCTAAAAAAATTTTTTATCCAGTTGTTTCAAATTTCTGTATCTCAAGCCAAATGGGGAGGTATAGAAACTTATGAGATTCAGTGGTTAGAATGCCCACATTCCATGCGGGAGACCTAGGTTCAATTCCTGGACCATGCACTCAAAAAAAATCTTATGAGAATATCTTTCATCAGAAGTTGCTGTTTTTATAAAACTAATCCATGCATAATTGATTTTATAAACCCAGAACACACGATATATTAATGAAGAGTTCTATATTTTTTGTACTTTCCAAGATTTAATAACCATTATCAATATTTTTAAATATTTGCTTTAAATTTGTATCCCTATTCATTCATCAGACTCATAAGCATATTGTTTTTAAGGAATTCTATCTTTTCATGTGTTACTTCCTTTCTGATTGATTTCCTATAATAAATTTCCTATAATAAACTAGCTTTCCATTTATCATTTTTAGAAATATAATTCATGACTGACTCAGAACCTTATATTTCTTTGTACTGTAAATAAGGCAGAAATTTAACTTCTGTTAAAATGACAGTTTTATAGCACCTATAGATAATTATCTATCATAAAATTTAGTCAATCAAAATTCCTATTTAACTTCCACATGCCAGGGTTTCGCCAAAACTCTCCAGATAACGTTAGCCCCTTCAAGTAATTAATATCTAAAATACAAGTTCTCCATTAGATAACAAGTAAGGCAGAGACGTAGGGTATCAAGAGGCAAATATTGATGCCTTCAATATTTTTATTGAAAATAGGAGACTAGGTTCTGGATCCATGCTTTCCAGCAGAACTTTCCATAACAATGGAAATGCACCATATTTGCACTATGCAATGTGGAAGCCACTACCCACATGTGCTTACTGAATACTTAAAATGTGGTTAATATCAATGAGTAAATATATTTTAATTTTTATTAATTGAAATGGAAATAGCCATATGCAGTTATTGGCTACCATATTGGACAGTACAGGTCTAGAGCATAAATTGTCCAGAATAGGTCCAGAGAGGGAATTGGCATTGGAAGGTGCTAACAGCCATGTGGGAGCTGAGACCATTGGATATTTAGTCAAACTGAACATATACTAAAATGGGACAGGAGAATGCTGAACACGTTTGCTGTATATCTTAATTATGTATTGTATTTACCTTGCTTATCTTCAGAGGTAATTTTGGTGTGGAGGAATAGACTAGAAAAGTTTCCAAGGTTGTTTATTCCCCCCCCCAAAATTCATTCAACATTTTGCACATAGTAGGTGTTTAATAAATGCTTATTGAATGAATACATAAAATTAAGAAATTAAATTTTTGATGAAAACCCTGAAAGTATATACCACTAGAAGAATTATAAGCAAAAATGACAGTATTTTTGTAGCTATAAATTTAAGATTTTAATGTCATAACTTATATAAAACATATATAACATAACTTACATAAAACAAATATACCACTAGAATATATTTAGTGGTAGTTATTGTTGACTAATTTCAACATCAGGGATAAAGCTCTTTTATGTATTCTGTCTCTGTTCTATTAAAAGTGAATATCTTAAGGGCAGGCAACAGTGGCTCAGTGGCAGAGTTCTCGCCTGCCATGCCAGAGACCTGGGTTCAATTTCTGGTGCCTGCCCATGCAAAAAAAAAACCAATATCTTAAGACAGGGTAGATGTTAATTACTTGCTACTTTAGAATACCACTAGTTTTATGGTAGTATAAGTTTGCCTCCAATTATCATTTTGCTGATACCTTTCATGATGAGAATCTGTTGAACTAACGATGAGCCAGGTGTTCATCGTTTAAAGGAATCCTGAGAAGACTAGGACATTTTCCATCTAAGGATTCCATAAATACCTAGTCTCACTAGCATCTGGATCATTAAAGAAAAAGAAGCAAGAAAAGATTAGTTAAATTAATGCTAGTATTTTTAAAATAAACTACTTAAAAACAATTGGATCCAGATGGCTAGAGTCTTGAAGTTATTTTAAGATAAAAATAAGAATAACCAAAAAAGGACAAGGCATATTTAGACTTACAAATAGATGTTGAAAAAGTTTTAGCAACAATGAAATTAATTAAAATTTAATTTTATTGAGTACCTACTGGTGATAGGGCACTATCCAGGTGGGACAAATAGAAATAAAGTAAGGGTTACACACTCTATTTGAGGAAAACAGATACATAGACGTGATATGTAAACCGCAGTAAGAGTTTTTAATGAACTCTTGGGCAGACCTTAGAGACATTCTTGGCAAATAGGAAAGCTTATTTCAGGCTAGAGTTGAAGGAGGAGTGCCATGGCTTTAGGGTGGAGATGACAATTCAACTATCTTGAGGTTAGAAAGTCTTACCAGATTAGGAAGGAGTTAGGAAACTCGTACAGAAGACGGAAATCTCACTGATAATCCTGGAGAAAGGATATAGGAGAATGTATAACTATAAGAAAAACACTAAGCAAGTTGGGATAAAGCATAATGGAGGATGAAACTGGAAAGCCCTGTTGGAACAGAAAGTATGGAGGGACTTGCAAAACACACTGAGATTTATCAATTGAACAGAAAAAAAAAAAAAAAGGCCCATGAAATGAACCTTCTATGCATGTAAACGTGAGCCAGCTGGAATGTGTGTTTGCAAATGGGAGGTGCTGCCAGAAGCTCCAGAGGTCTCTTTTTCACCTACAGACAAGGCTGCTCTTACTCCTTTCCTATAAAAAGGGACACTGATGGGAAATGAGGTTGACGGGTCAGAAATCTGCCACTGACACAAGCTATATCTGGGCATTCTACTCTGTGAGCTTTGGGAACCTCAGAGATGATGGGGGTAGGATGCCCATCTCAGCAACGTCCTTTGCTGGCCTCTGACTTCTAGATTTCCCCACGAATCATCTTCTTTCAGCTCATATTATGTGATAACCATTTTTCTCAAGTCTTATTGAACAACAAGCAGGGACCATACATAATGGTAAAATTCGCACTTACCTACTTTGCATGAATACCATAATTATCCATGGTATTCATTTCAGTCTCATTTCTAATATGTTTTTATTTACAATTCAGTAAGAGAGAATAAGCCGTACCCACAGTGGAAAGCTGTCACCTATTTAGAAGATCAGAGCTAACCTCTTTGCCCTCTACTCCATATAAAATGCTTCTCCCTTCTGAAGAACAATTGCAAACTGAGCTAAAGGGAACAGCCACTGAAATTCATAACTTAAGACTGTAAAACTTGTAAGAACAAAGAAGATATTGAGATTTGATTATTCTTTTAGGAAGAGATGGCCTGTTTGAGGAAATTGTTAAGATAAAGCCTCAGGGAAGGAGTCAAAAGGAGAGAGTACAAAGAGAAAGAAAATGAATAGAAAATAAGGAAGCTGTATGTATGAGGCACCCAGGGTGGGGGTGGGGGGGTCTTTGTGGGATTTCCTTCAGAGGCTAGGCTAGTCACTTTGCCCCCTACGCAGTAGGAAGGAGTAAAGCAGTTAGACCAGACACATACAATCTCTAGTTCTAGTTCTGTGCAATTGCACTACAACTTCAATTCTTTCAGTAAGAACTGCTTAAACTTCCCATGTTACACACTGTATTTCTTCTGAAACATCAGATACAATGCCATGCAGAAAAGGGGTATTGCTTTCTTCCCTCACTATTGATGGTTACAGCATCATTGCAAGCTTCTGGGAAGGAAGAAGCATATATCAAACAATGACAAAGCAGCTGGGGCAAAGGCAAAAGTAAAGCCACTTGTCCCTCATCTACAGGTTAGATAGAGACACACTATGTGACAAAAACACCCTTTGTGATGGTTTGAAGCTGTAAGTACCCCAGAAAAAATCTTGTTCTTAGAACTAATCAATTTTTTGCCGGTGTGGACCCATTGTAGGTAGGCTCTTTTGGTGACTAGGATCTTGAGATATGGCCCACCTCAATCCAAGTGGGTCTTAATCCTTTAACTGGAGTCTTTTATAAAAGGATAAAAGACAGAGAAAAAATACAGGAAAAAAGTCCTTAGAGAAACTGAAAGAGGACACACAGAAAACAGAGAGGAAGCCACTGAAGCCAGAAACTGGAAGCAAGGAAAGCCAGAAGAGAAGGGAGAGACCTGGAGACATCATCATGTGCCTTCCCATGAGACAGAAGATCTGACGATCACCAGCAGGCAGTCTTCAGGGAAAAACTATCCTCTGTGATTGATGCCTTGATGTGGACATTTTCATGTCTCAGAACTGTAAACTTGTAAGTTAATAAATTCCTATTATAAAAGCCAACCCATTTCGGGGATATTGCATTTCATCAGCTTTAACAAACTAAAACACCCTTCAAAAGAATCCATCACAATGGACATATAAGAATTTAATATATAACCAATGTTTCATTGCAAATAAATGAGGAAAAGTGAGTTATTCAGCCAGTAATCCTAGGAATACTAAGGATTGTGAAAATGAAGACAGAAAAATTAATTTTCTAGCACACACCATACCTGAAAATAAATTCTAGATGGTTGAAGATTTAAATATACAAAGTCTATGAAAATACAAGAAGAAAATATTCTGGATATATAAAATTTGGGAATTCAACTGCCTTTCTAAGGATGAAATTATAAGCAGATATAATAAAGAAATGACTGATGGATTTGACTATTTCAATTCTTAAAATGCTTATAAGCAAAAAAAAAATTCCAAATAAAATGAACAAGGATGTAGTTAAATGGACAGAAGAATGTAGATAGATTAAAACCTATAATGAAAACAAATCAAGTTAGAAAAATAGGGCAAAAACATGAACTGGCAGTTAAGGAAAAATTATAAGTATCCCATAAACATGGGAGAGAAACACTCATCAATAGTTAAATAAATACAAAATGAAACAACAGCAATATCAAAGTTTTGAGCCTTTCATATGGGAAAAAATATTGGCTAAGGGCAAGATTAAATGGAAATTCAAATTATATAAAACTGCATTTTATGAATGCTGCGTGCTGACACAGGATTAGGAGACTACATATTTGTTAAGCCACAACCCTCTGGGTAAATTAATAGTTACTCCATTTTACAAATGAGGAAACTGAGGCTCAGAGATCTTTCCATGAAGGAAGAAAGAGTAGACCAAGATCAAAAACTTAGTAAGTAACAGGGCTCAAATGAGAACACAAATTTATTAGATTCCAACCTCCCTATCTTTTCAAAGGTGTTCTGTAGTATTCCTGTGGTACATGGTGAAGCTAACTAGAGGTATTTAATTTAGGATGTAAAATGATAAAATGAGTAACTAAGAAACTGGTTTGGCAGTATTAACTAGTAAGAATTTGTGCATAAAGTTTTAAATAAATTCATCATGAATAAAGAAACATTTGTATGCCATGCTTTCATATGTTGGTTCTCACAAATTTAATTTCTGCTAAACCTGAAGCCTAATGATTGCACTAACTATGTGATGTCAATATTTATACAGTGTGCTTGCATGCCTGAATATTTCAGCAGCAACAGCATCCCACAATAACCACAATCCCTTTCCATTTCAATGTGTATCATGTAGACAAGAAATTTTTAGGGACATTTTCAGAGAACTCAGTTTGAGCCAAATACAGTAAAGATTTAAATTGCCAACCTCATGGGAGCAAAACTGACCCTTCTCACAATGCCTTTAGCAGGGATTTTAGTGACCCATCCATGCCAAGTCTAAGATGAAACCTCAGTGAGCGGGGAACTACTAAAAGCTGTATTACATGATATCCATGTATACTGGAAGAGAGTACAGGCAAGTGCCCTGCTCCACTGAATAGTCTAAATCCTGGAAACAGCTGGTTCCACATTACAAAAAGCACAACTGGCTTTGTTTATATCTTTTGTATTTTCCTTTCAATGGCAAAAGTAATTCCAGATTCAGACAACAAAATAGTTTCTGGATAGAAAATACATCTTTTTAATGCACTCCTTTCATAGCCCTATCATAATTTAGCTATGCTTGAAATTGTATCTTGTTTAGACTCGAAATTGCATTTTATTCTTTTAACAAGATGGTATGGAATTTTAGAAGCTGAGTAACATTAAAAACAAATCAACATGTTGTTCGTGCATGGTGTGTAAGATGTTTTTTCAGTAATGCCTGCCTTTTCAGATAATTAACCATCATTATTTTATATAGGCTTTGCTTTCTTCCATCCTCAAAAAGGCTAACACAGCAATTCCTGCAATTCTGAAAGTTGGAAAAAACGCATATTCCAGAGTGACTCAACAAGGCAATTCTCAGGAGACAAATGCAGCTGTCCTTCAGCTCTATAGTTTCTTGATAATGAGCAAAAATGGAAGAGCAGAAGATGAGTATCCTCATACCTACTGTTTATATTGGAGATTTGTAAATATTATTATGTTTTCATTGTATTCTATTTCATGCATCAAATCACTATGTACCTGTTTATTCTGAAGATTAAAAACAAATTAATAACTTGGCTTTATGTAATATCATCACATCTTCAGAGTTTTTCATTAAAATATCTTCTTATGATATCAGGCAAAGTTGAACAATGTAATACAACAGAGTTGGATTTCCGTGAAGAAAGAAAGCAACTCAGAGTGGTGGCTCTTTTTCTTACTATTTAGTAGCAGTGAATGTGTGGGAAGATTTATATTTTAATAACGTATTCATTAGCATATATGAGTGTCCTACAACAATTTAATGCCAAAGAGTGTATCTATATAAATTTCTAGTGAAATAAGCCCTTATCATTCCATTTTTTATATATGCAGAAAACCATGTCAAACATTTGTATTTTTGTTCATGTTTATCATATTATATATTACCTATAGTGTATTTATCATATTACATTATAAAAGGATCTCTTTTTACTGATGCTAAAATTATGGCAAATCATTTAACTTTGTCTAGTAATTTTCTTAACAGAATAAATTTCACTCAGAATTTTTAGTCCAAAACAGGCTGATATCATTTTTTTTCTAAAACATGATGCAGTTGTGGGACTCTGGTTAAGGAGGCTTCTTGATTTGATATTGAAACCAGTTATGTTCTGTCTCTAAACCATATTTTCCTCTCAAGTTCAACACATTCAGCCTTTACTGAAACACTATGGAAACATCAAATTCAATTTCTCAACAGATTGGGAAATCTGGTTTTTATTTGAGAATGCTTCATTTCCTGATTCTAGAAAACATTAGCATAAAGCAAGAGGTTTTATTGGGAGATCCAAGTGCAAGTTATTTGGAGTTTATGACACTTATCACCAAAGTTGAGTAATGGGACTCATGTTCATTGAAAACCAATGAACAAACGATTATTGATCCCTTCAAAAGGAGAAGAAATGTATATTAGGTAGTGGATAGAATGCCATGAAATGTCAGTCTGATATCTGGTTATCAATTAGATCAATTTTATCCCAACTCTGAATCCAGAACATACATATACATACTCAAAATTATAGTATTGAAATACCAGTAGGGATTATAAGCAAAATGCACATTTTTATTCAGACCTAGATGAAAACGCCACAGTTAACTATCAGGAAGCTGTAATGGCAGAGAAATCAAACCTGGCTTGTGGATTTAAACCATTTCCTTAGGCATGACAAGAGTGGGTATAAGATCAAGATTTTCCCTTCTCTAACATTTCATCAGGGCTCAAAAGAGGTAAACATCATTGCTGTATGTCTTTGAGGCAAAACCAATTGTTTCCTTAATCTTCCACTAGTTGAAGGTAAACACCAGGAAAAAAATGGATCTTGAACTCAGTCTTAGAAGAATTTCCAGGGAATTTTTTTCCACTTCAAGATCTTTAACAGGGTAGCAAAATGGAAAAACATTATCCAGTTCAAGCAGGGTAATAACCAACTCAGCGTGTAAATATACTGAGGGATGACTCAGCGTGTAAATATACTGAGGGATGACTCAGCGTGTAAATATACTGAGGGATGACTCAGCGTGTAAATATACTGAAGGATGACTCAGCATGTAAATATACTGAGGGATGACTCATGCTAAGAACACCAGGGACATTTGTAATCCACAAGAGGAATAGTTCTATTCATTAACATTACAATTCTGCAGAGAAGGTCATTTAACCACATAGTAATAGTCATGACTTACAGGAAAGGTAAGGGAATCAATATCACCTCAATGGAAATGTACATATTTTTTAAATCAAAGAAAAAAAAAAGTAGCAAAGCTTAGCAATGATTTATTACATTTAAAGGAATAAATGACTGGCTTTTATATCTTTATTTTGCTTGAATTAAGAATAATGTTATTTAAGTGCACATATGATGTTTAATACTTTCTGTACTTTATTTAGGTTGCTTTTACTTAATATTCAGACCAGGGCACTTTATTACAGTAATATATGTAATGTGCATTTCAGCTATAAAATGTTACAATATCTGACACTGCACACTACAGCCAAATCCTCTAATAGAGTTACAAATTTTCCATAAACTCATCTTATTCCTTCAGCAAAAGTGATCCCCAGAGTAGCCCTCCAGCAATAGGTTTTACATCAGAAAAATTTAATTCCCCCGACAAAGGAATGGAGAACATTTGCTATGTTATGGAATGGATTTTTTTTTTTATTAGTACAGAATCAGATTTTTCTGGGTCGTAAAAGAAATCCATCTATTGTTCTTCCAAAGTCACTAAAAATATATATCTCTCTCTAAAAATTCTACTTCAATCCACTAATATCTAACACATAGTTATAGAATATTTTATACTCGTTTCTGCTAATGTATTTACCACTGTTATTATCATTATCATTTATTGGAAAGTAGATTGTAAGAAGGCAAAGAGTGATGACAGGAGCAAGGTAAGCAGAAACAACAAAGTCCTAGCATCTATGGTCAACATTTCTTTGGCAGCTTGTTTTTTTCCCTTTTTCCTTCACATCTTACATACCATCTAATTCACAACTTCACAAAAGATGTCACTTCGGCAGCTGTCAACAGTTTTAGCCCAAATGAAGAATTTTGGTCTTCATGACAACTATGAGGCAATTAAACAATTGACATTCAACGACAAATTTTAAGGTTTAACAACGTAAAAAACAGCACCTGAAATGCAAGATCAATCCAGGAATTATGTAGATATAATTTAAAAAAACACAATTCTAACCGCAAGTGACCTGGGCATCTGTACAATCATTTCTTTTCTCTGGCCAGCCCCCCAATCAATGTACATTATTCTCTTGGAGTCAGTATGTAGTCAGCAGATTTGTGCATAAATACAACTGAAATGAACAGACTATCTTGTCTAAATTATAGTTATTTTAATCACAATGATAGGAGGGTGTCGCTCAGAGGATTTTTCATTTTAATTTATTTTTCGAATCTTTGATATAAAATATGAAAAGCAAGGAAGCTTTATCAATATTCAAATGGAAGTACACAAGATTTTTCACAAGTGGAAGCTATTCTGTGAAGGACTATAGTTATTTATTGAGAATCAAGGAGACTTTGGAATTGGAAACTTTCAAGTAATCAAATATTATAATTTTACTTTTAATTTCATTTCCAATGCCTTTCAAAGCAGACGTGACCTCATCGACAGCTTTCCTTATACTAAATTTTCTAATGAAGTTGTGGCTAATGCATTCCTATTAAATTCTGTGTGAGGAGCTGTTATTAAACAAGGCTTTTCACTGGTATATAAAAATGTATTATAACCTGAAGGCCAAGCAAATGTAAGTACCAATAAATAAGGAAACAGTACCCTAAATGTTACCTGGGATTGTCATCTTCATCAAATATTATCTTGTACATAATGGTATTTTACAAGAAGAACTTCAATTCATAATGGTCACTATTCCTTGCTATTGAACTAGTTGGGTCCTCAGATGCTAGAACCTATTTATAAAATCAAGGATTTACTGAATTCCCATGCTTATGCACAGATGCATTGGAAGCCTATGTGTGGAATATACATAATTATTATTAATGTTTTACAAAGCTTATTTTATACAAATAGTTACAAAACTTTATTTTGATAACTACTGATATTTCCAATTAAAATATTAGCAAATTTTCTTCTTTCTGCTTCACTAGAAAGCTTAGAAAAGAGAAAAATACCACTGATAACTTTTTTTTTTTTTACGGCGGCGGGAGGGGGAGGAGCCGGGCTGGCCGCGCCCCTCTCCCGCCCCGGCCCGCACACTGATAACTTTTTAGTCCACTGAGTTGCAGCACCATCTTTATGGATTATAGTTTAGTTTATATCATGGTATACATAGGGTTTTTAATCCTTAAAAGCCCCTGCTGTTTCTCCTAAATTCTATCACATGTATTATTAACTTTGGATGGAAAATATATATTACAATTGCGGGATTTAAACATACTGAAGTTGATGTTACTCTTACAGGAAAGTAAGTAGGAAGAAATTCCGTATAAATTGGATATTAAGCTTTTATAAGTAGAAGGAGAAACGGAGAATGAAATACAGATACTAATAAAGAAAAAACAAAACACAAGTGTAGCAATCCAATAATGTAAGTGGTTTAAGAGTAACAAAGAGATGGGGAATAAAAGAAGTAAGGAGCTTTATTAACCCAAAACACTTACACACCAGAAAATGACTTTTTCATACCATATTTAACTACTGAGGAAAGAAAAGAAAATAACTATCATTAGTAGGGCATCAAG